>JAEANM010017939.1:0-12806 GCA_017656035.1 Myanophis thanlyinensis | reverse complement strand
CTCTCCTCTCCTCTCATCTCCTCTCCTCTCTTCAACTGCATCATGATTGGTCTGATCAGCTTAGATAAGCAAATATCTCTGAAACAACAAGGACATGGGTTGTCTAGCAACCATTTAAAATAAAAAAGGAAAAAGAGTAGAAGATAACACACACACAAAAAATCCCCTCTTGATTACTCTTCAGAAAATTCAATTTTTAATAACCTTCTGGGTTGGCTTCATTTCTGAAAAGATAACTCCACAACATTGGTTGAGAAAATGTGCCTCCCAGCCTCTGTTCCTTTCATCTCCTGGAAGCAATACTGGCTCAAGGATATATGGCATAGTAATTCATGGCACCATCACCTGCCAATGCCAATATTTGCATTTATTTGAATGATTTGGAAGTAGGGGCGTAGTTGCCACCAGCCTAAATCTGGCACTCTGCCTAGAAATGTGGGACCATGTAGTGTTTTCCCCTCAATGCTTTAATAAGTTGGACTGTAATAGTCCTACAGGTATCCAGCTACCAAGCCACAAGGGACTTTTAAGGCTCAAAGTATCATATTGTGCCCAGAACTCCAGAGTGTAATTGAAAATAAAAGCCAAGGGATTTCCACCAATAGACTGGATACAGATCCATCCACCTGGGGATCCACCCCCCCCCCCCCCGAGCAGCAGAATAGCTGGTATGGTAGCAGAATCCCACACTTATGTCTACACTTAAACTGATATATAGCCACACATATCGCAGCTTTGGCAGAGACCAAATCATGGATAAGTGATACATCCAACCTTGGTATCAAGATAAACAGATTTCAAGACCACATCACTGCTTTTCCTTAGCCAGATTTCAGTAATGCTTACCAGATCTGCCACCTCATGGATAAAAGTGTTTTTGTTCATTAACTATTATATAATTCCCACATATAATTTTTTAATCACTTATACGTCTGAATTAGATATTTTTTTAATCACTTATATGTCTGAATGAGAGATCACCACTTCCACAATAAGGGATGGAAATATTTTCCCAAACAGTTCTTTTTGTGGACTTCTGATATACTGATACATTCTTTTTATTATTACTATTATTAGGGCATCATTATGACAATGATTGTGAGATGAGACAGCCTCTGCTTTGACTGTAATGTCCTGGCTGTGACATTTTTAAGAGAAACATCCTGGCACACTAGAAGCAAATAATTTGGATCAAGTTTTCTATGTATAAATATGCCTTAGGATCTGCTGCTTGCATGGAAGGCTCCCTGTTAACTCTTCCAAATAGAAATGGCTCCTTTTCATTGTACATCTCCCTGAGGCAGGACTTCAGAATGAACTTCTCTGCCACATGCCTCACTTTTTTTCACTGGGATACTGTTACTAATTCAGCCAAGTCATAAAAAATGAATGTCGAAGAGAATAAAAGAAAAAAGAAGCCTCAATCCAAATACTAAACACCTAGAGATTTAAATAAGACTGTGCTGGAAGAAGGATGGATATGGAAAGATAATCACAACTGGTACAGAGTTTCTAATTGTTCTGCTCTTTTCCTTTGAATTTATCAAGCAGATGGATCTCTACCTCCTTTTTCATATGTGCTTGTTCATCTATGAATGTAAACTCACGTGCTTACATAGATATCCAAGAAACACTGAAATGTGACATCTTTAAAAGATATAGTACACCAGAGCATGTGTCCCAGAATAATAATGGAATGCTCTTCATTAATTTGAACTGGGAAGGCTCTGGATACCTTGAGCCCCAAGTTATCCAAAATCCAAAGGACTTAGGAGACAAAGGCAAGGACAGGAAGATATCCAAGTGCTGGAATCATCTGGTCCAATATTTTGTGAAAAAAGAGAAACCAACATTTTGATTAAATTTAGCCACTGGTAGCAATCAGATTGTCTTTTTTCTTTGCAAGATGTGGGTTCCTAAGGAACTATAAAAGATCATTCACCCTGATAGTATGGTCAAATATCCAATTTAGAAAGCCCTCAGATATTCTAGAAACTAGATTATTCAGATTTGTCATGTAATTAGATGGTTGTCTAGAAATACCATGAAAGCAGCAGAGTAATTTATAACAATGCACCAAACCTATACATGTATATAAGATAATATGCTGTCTTCAAAGTATATATTGCTTTACCGAAATCAATCTTAAGTGATGGAAATAAATGTACAATGCCAAATGCAATAATGATTCTGTTTCCATACAAATCTCAATGTGTTTTCTGCTTTCAAGAAAAGGACAGCAGAATTCAGAATTCAAGTCTGGCTTGATATTGAGGGATGTTTCCCCTGTCCCCTGATGATCAATTGCAACCTTACTTGAGATGAGGGAAGTAAAACAGGCAAACAGGAGAACCAGGATGTCCATTCCAAATTTCACCTAGTATAAATAGTTGTACAGATGGAAACATGGTAGGATTTTTTTAATGTATGTGTAGAGAAGATGATTTTAATGAATTAGAATTTAACCATAATTTAACCCTTTAGAGAGAAAAAAAGCTTCTGGAACAATGCAAACGACATTATCACCCCATTGTTGATTATTTTATGATTTTAAAAACATTTTACAACATTAAAGAAATATATGAAACAAAACTGTTCTCCAACATCATTTTTCTTTCTTGCGAGTAAAATCTCTATTTTGAAGAGATACCACTTTGTCTATTTTCTTCACCAGCAGCAAGGAGACCAAAAGATGAAACCTCTATCTACCCAAATCATTTCAATTTGTATAATATTGTGGCCATTATGTAACCCAACCAGCTTCATGTTAATTATAAAAAAGAAACTAGAGACATGACACATAACACCATCTCTTTCTAAAACACATTCCTATTCAGCAGAAAGATGTTTTCTTTTAAATGTCATGGGAGAGTTTTACATTAATTCTACACAGTTTATTCATAATCAGGCAATATATTATGTAAATATGGGTACTAAGCCAAATGTGCCTCTTTCAAACATTCTGGTTCTAATTTCCAGCCCACTGTGTAAAACATAAAGAATGTGTGTGTCCTTGTAATCTTGGAAGTGTTCAAGAAGTTCTGTTCAATCTTCAAAGGCCATAAAACAATCTTAGATAACTATTTTGTGAAAAGGGAAAGACAGAAGAAGAAATAATGCTTGCAGGCTAGCCAGATGGCTTGGTAATAATTGGGGTCTAGAAAGGAGTTTACAAGCATAACTTGTGGTGAGTAATATGCATTTGAACCAATGAAGTAAACCAAATAAATGAAATGAAGAAATTGAAGAAACAGAAAAACAGTAAGAATAGGACAGATTTTCAAGCTATAATTTCTGACTCAGAATTAGTGTTATCTTTTTTTTTCTATTTATTTTATTTTATAAAGAAGAGCACTTTTTAAAATTTAAGCTATTCTTGATTTTAGCAATGTCAGTGTCAATGTTAGCAACCAGTGGTTTTAGTAACTGGGGAACTGTTTATCAAAATGTCATGCTGAAAATCCACAGTGATTTTATCAGAAAAAATCTATTATGCATACTATCATTAAAATTTTAAACAAAAACAGAGAAGGTGCTTTAGCCTTCAAATTTACAGTGAATTACAGTGTAAAGTAAATACCAATTTAGAACAGCATTATCCAATGAAGATATTAAAAATAAATTTGAGTACTACTTACTGTAGGCTCATACTGTATATTGGGGCTTACTAGGATAGTCACTAGTGTTACCCTGATCTTCCTTCTCTCTTGAAAGCTAAAATATATTGTCCTTCTTTTGCTCAAAGTCTTACTGTATCAGGCAACCATATTAACTAAGTATTTAACTAAGTAACTAAATAGGCTACAAATTGTGGAATGCTGCATTTTATGTGATATCACTAGCATCCAGTTGGGTGTGATTGGAAAAAAAAGCAATATGAAGTTTGTAACAACACTATTGAAGTACTGCCTTTTTGTATATGCATTTTATTATCTGCCATCTTTTTTGTTGTCTCTACAGAGTTCTTCATGTCAACAGTTTATGAAAATATATTATTTTTGGATAGAAAATTCACACTGTCAAAAGACTGAGTTTATACTTCACACTTCAAGATATTGCAATCAGTATTTTTTTTGGCTTAATGTCATATACGAACTTAGTTGATAATAACTTGTTGAATAAACCATGGGTAACCAATGCATGGTTTAGTACATTACTCAAACAAAAATTGCTAATAAGATAATAAGCAATGTATATACCCATATAAATATTTTTGAGAGTAGTTTGGTGTAGTGGTTAAGGCACCAGGCTAGATATCAAGAGACAGCGAGTTCTACTTTAGACATAAAGACAACTGTGAATTTGCAATACGTATTCTCTCTTTTGTCTTAACCTAAAGAAGCAAGCAATGGCAAAACACTTCTGAAAATTTTTGCCAAGAAAACTGCAGAAACTCATCCAGGCAGTAGACTAGAGTGAAGACTAGCTCAAAGAATGCATATATACAAATCTATACATATCAAGGTCATATTTCTCATTTGCTTGATGGATAGTTCACATATTCCCAATTCCCAATACTTTTAATGGCAAATTCCAATGAAAGGAATGGTAAAGGATTAAATAAGGGCCATTTACATAAATATCTATTTAATACATTGGCAGCTTTAAATTAAAAATGAGTTTTTCAACACAAAATCCAGTCATAAATCAATGCAGTGATTTTTGAAGGTATATCTGATTCAAAGAAATTGCTATTATCATTTAAAATATTTTAGAATACCGCTTTTATGGTATAAGTCAATCTTAATGTGGCTCATAATAAAATTAAGTGAATCTGTGTCTAAGAAAGCTCAGGTCAAACTGTCAATGGGGGAAACTGTAGGAGCTAATGCTGGGGATGAGTACAATGTTGACCAGAATTTATCTCAAGGTTAAACCAAAGATTTGGAAAATGTATGAAGAGAAGAAGAGGACTCTGGAGGAGACATGAGACATTTATTTCAGATGATTCTGAGCTGGATAAAGAAGACCTACTTGAAACTATGAGATTTATTAGCTATTATTTAACTTTGAGAGGGCAATGAAATATGCAGAAATAGGATTATGTTAGAAACACCAGATTGGCAGTAGGCAGATGAGTGTCCTCAGAGGTGATCCTGACAATTATGAATTGTAAAGAGAAAATAGCAAAGGGAAAAGAACAAAAACCAGTCAAGCAGAAACCTTATCCCTATCAAAACTGAATGATATTTTAAAGTGTATGTATATTATGACATACACCCTCTTGCTCGCAATTTATTGCAGAAAGGTAATCATTGTGATAGGTAATGGTTGGATGTTGTAAAAAGAAATCCCAATCTAATCTGAGTAAGCCTTTCCTCAATCCATTTTGTTTGTGTTTTCACACTTTCATTCAGCAGTGAGACATCTTAGGAACCTAATGCCAACAGCAGATGCTTGGCTCTGCAGTAGAGAATCCCACATAGTCACCAAGCCCTTCTGCCTTGCCAAGCCAATGGAAATGGTATGGAACACATGTCTCCATGTGGCTAGAAGTTCAGAATCTAAAAGCACTTGAACAATTAGCATTTCAAAATTGGCTTAGAATGGAGAAGAGTTTTATTCTTGGATGTTAGCTCTTAAAAATTGAACGAAGAACATAAGGCTATGAAGAGGGTAAAGAATCATCACAGACGTAACTATCTATACATGCATTTATACTCCATCCTTCCACTGGATTAAAAAAGAACAAGATGGTTCACAACTGGCTATTATAGAACCCCCCCCCCAAAAAAAATTTATGTTCTAACTTACATTCAATATTTGACCAAAATCATGTCCATACAACATGCCTGGAGCACTTCATGTCAATTATATAGGTAGCAAATATAGGAGAGAAGCTGAGAATGTTGTGAGCCATCCCATGGGGGATGATTATGACACAGGGTTTTAAATCTATTCTTTCACTGTTTTTATTGTTTTATTGTTTTATTTACTTATTTGAGCTGTCCAGAATTGCTTAAGATGTGAGGTCCTATCAAACTTTTAAATAACTAATATATGTAAATATAAGCCACATGCACTTTAAAAAAAGAGATGCAGTCTGCCCCAGAAGTTATTTATGGACATTGGTTTATTTATGAAAATAGCTAAGATACTGTGATAACAGAAATTGCTGTCTGATCACAGATCTGTGGAAAGTTCCATTTATTTATAAATACAGTTTCAATATAAATCTTATAAATTGTCTTGATTGCTCAGGGTCCCATGAGTGATATTCTTATGCAGCAGCCATTTTAAAGTATTAACAGTTCTACTTACAAATAAAAATACATTGTAAACCTCAGATTAAAAAAGATTTGATTGTGGCAGCAAGTACTATTTTTTACTTATGCAAAGGAGGATCTCCAATTTCTATTAATTCCACAATTTCATTTTAGCTCTGTAACATTTTGGAGTCTAGAAGATTTTTCAGCCCTAAAGAGTATTTGAGGTAGAAGGTTGGAAATAGAAGTGGAAAATCCCAATTGTGTAAAAACAAAAATTTAAAATCCAAATACTATGGAAAATAGATCAACATAAGTCCTTAATGAATAATGAAATAGCATTATAGATAGGTATCTTCAAGAGGAAGTGTTCTGGTTAATGTGAGGGCAAATAACATTTATTTGTTTATATTCTTCTTGAATGAATAAAAATCTGTAGTATCTTTCTCCTTTTTCTCTGAAACTCAATGCTTAATAGGATATTGCAATTGCTCTGCTAACATCTTACCTACCCCACACCATGACTGATATATTGATTGCTCTGTGAAGAACTTAACAGAAACAAGCTTGATACTTCAGTCTTTGATCTGGCCGCTATGTATAAATACAAATAGTTATACAAATAGAGATTATGTTTTCTAAGCTTTAAGAGGGATAGTTTAGCAATGTTAACAGGATGTATATCTTGTTCAAGAACCAGTTGCTTTCCCTTTTCGTTTAATAAATTATTCTAATTACTTTTCAATGTGCCAAGAATTTTCACAGGAGGATTCATACACAGTTGCTTAAAAGTGTAAGCTTCATATTACATAGTTATAAGTAGGGTATTACAGTTATAAGTGCATTTCCCTCACTAAATTTAAGCATGCTTTAGTTGCTGTGATTCCAATGAGAGAGCACCATATCTAGGTTTTGTTCCCTATCAAAAGTTACAATTTGTCTGCTAAATCAGTATTTTTTTAACCTATACAACTTTAAGATATGTGGACTTTAATTCCCAGAATTCTGCAGTCAGCATGGGTTGAAGAATGCTAGGAGTTTGAAATCCACACCTCTTAAAGTAGCTGAGATTGAGAAATGCTATAAGAAATCACACATTGTTCAATGAGGCTTCCAGATAGGATTCCATCAGATTGCAGCTGAGGAGTCTGCAGTCACAGCATTTCAGCTGCATGGCAAATCAAGGCCTGGGAGAGAAAATTTCTGATTGCTTGGAGAAACTGGGAAAGGAAAGCAGGAGTGGTCATATTTAAAAGCAAGCACTAAGGATTCTGGAGGGATTGGGGAATGCTATGGAAGTTACCAGAAAGTAATATTTAAGTAATATTTGTCTGTCTTTCTGTCTGTCTATCATCTATCTAAATTGTATATGGCCACTCATATACATGACTCTGGGCAGCTAACAGTTACAATCTTATATTTGTTTTCATTTTAGATTCATCAATAGATTTTTTTTAACTAAAAGAATTCAAGAAGGATAAAAGTCTTATGTTAATGAACAGATTTTCATCAGGTTGCTAATGAGGAAAAAGTTTTCAGTCTCCTCACTAATAACCACTTAATTAGTCTTTTTATATTTCCTGTCTTTACTATTGACAACTGATCATCTACTTTTGTCTATTTTGTAGGACCTAAAGTGATTTTCTCTGATCTTTACAATTAAGATAGATTACAGAAATGAAATCCATACCACTCAGTTCCTTCTAAGGTAAGTCTTACAAAGATTCTAAGATAGTCTTACAAAATAAAATTCTGTCATAGTTTTGTAGATACCACAGTTCTTCCTAGTTGCTTTCCAGTGGCCTAGTCTCTGAACTATTACCTACTCTCTCAAAGAAATCCAAATATTTTATAGGGATGTGTATTGACTTCTAACCTGGAGCCCTCAATATGTTCTCATTCATTTTACATTGTTCCAGGAGTAATCAAACTTGACTTGAGCCCTGAATCTGAAATGTGATTCAGCATAAAAGGAACCCCATTGTCTCATATTTTACAATAGTACTTTTTTGACAGCAGAATCTGATGTAGTCTATTCAGTTTGGTTAAGACATCAGGCTAGAAAGCATGAATGAGTGAGATCTCATCATTAGGCAAAAAGTTGGCTAAACTTGGGTCAGTGACTCAGTCTTTCATGGCAAACCATTCCTGAAATCTTGCTAGGAAAGCTGCAGACTCTTGTCCAGGTAATCATCAGAAGTCAAGACTGATAGCATCCAAAGGCACCCCAAAACAAAAATTCCTTTAAAATGTCCATATGTTTATGTGGCCTAAATTGATGAAATTGTCAGCAATAATAGCCCACTCTTTAGTCCAATCTCCTTGCCAAATTTCAAACAGATGTTGAATCTATGCAAAATCCATAAGGTTAATAATGCCTCTTCCTATATGTTATAGAATTGAATCATAAATAATGATCTTGTTGACGTCTTCCACTGAATAATAGGTTAAATGAAAAGTGGAACTAACAGTCATCTTGTCCATCACCAAATAATCCCATATGCAGTTCAATTTTTGGTTGGAATGATGTATGGTAAGCTACTAATAGCCTTATACAAAAATCACTGTAGTGTAAAGGCATAGTTTTGATTTCAATATTCTCCCTGCTTTTTATTTTTCTCCCAGGCATTTGACGTAAACACCAAACATTAGGGTTATTATTATTTTCAGTGCAGCTGTTACTCATAGCACAAAAAGAGCTCTACAGAATTATAGGTCCTACAGATATTAACTAGAATGAGATGGTTGGAATAGGTGTACTACTGTAGAACCTTTCTCTCCTTCCTTCCTTTATATTTTAGACAGTTCCTTCCAGATAAATCTATCAAAACTCCAAAAAAACACTATCTGGAAAAATATTTTTGTTATATAGGCTTCATAAAATATTGTCCTATTTTATACTATATTATTCTATCCAAAGACCAAGAAAATTTCTCCTTTTCTTCTGAATACTAATGATAGCCAGAAATTGAAATATGAAAAAAAAAATGTTTCAAAGAATATTGACAGGTTCCAATTCTTCAGATTCTTTTCATGAGTTCTAACTAGCCTGAGGGAAAGCAGAAGAATATGTGTTTTTTCGCCTTGCTTGAGTAAGTAGTTTATTTCCAATTAGTAACAATTGCTCTTCAAATTAACTTCCTTGGCTATGATACTGTCATTGTATAAAGCTTTTGACCTTTTCCAGATTTCAGCTTCATCCTCTTTTATTCCTATTTCTTAAGTGATTTATCTCAAAAACTATTATAGACACAGTTAGAATGAGCCCTTTTGATAGTTTGGCAGGAGCTTGGAATTAAACCAGAATTTAGCTCCAAATTAGAGTGTTTTGCAGACTTTGATTACCAGACTTAACAGCTTTCACTTAGCTGGCATGAGAAGAGCACCTATCTTCGAAGGAGAGATAATCAGGACTTCTGCAAAGAAAACACAGAGACATGGGCATTCAGCAACATTAAATTGTTATTGGTTGCAAGCAAATCACAACCATCACACTCACTCCTCATACAAATCCCCCACCACTAGTTTAACCAAGCTCCAACACAGGTCATTGGAGGAAATGAATAACCAACAAGGTAGAGATTCAGAACAAGTTCAGATTTTTCAATGAAAGCTATCATTTTCTGTCATTTCATTGGACAGTTCTATGACTGTGTGTGCACATTCATTGAAGCTAATGCAAAGTCCAGCGGGTATTATGTTGTATAACATTAAAGTAGTGGAAGTATTCCTAAGTGGAAAATTAGTCATTTTTCAAATAATGTTATCTTCTTCCATATCACAACAACTTTCCTGGTTTGGGTTTTGCACAATTGCTGCCCTGCTAGGCTCTGTTCAGGTAATATAGACTTATTGTAGCTTATTTTATAATATTTGATTCCTGTTTCAGTCAAAATTCTGTTGTGTTTTAAACATGAAAGACTGCAAAATGTATTTCAATGATTTGGGGAAGAAAACTCAAATTTAATCATTACTTCCTTGAGAAGTTGAACCTTTAAGATAGTCAAAATTTGTAAATGGCAGATAAAACCTTTTTCTGGAGTTAACAATAGCAATTAGCTAATCCTTAACCAATTATTTGAAAATTTTATCATGCAGTAGGAAGAGTTTAGATTGTTTCAAACTATGAATGGACTATATTCTGTTAAAATATGTTTTGATTGCTCAATTTGATTCAGAAATGTTATTGGAAACTGAACAGTGGAAAGAGTTTGAGGATTGGTTTGCAGTGTGGTGTTTGTGATTTGTTTGCAATAAATAACAATTTATCATTGTTGTATTCCTGAGTCTCTGTATTTTCTTTGCAAAAATCCTGATTACCTTTGTCTAGAAAGTAGATGCTTTCCTCATGCTAGCTAACCTATTTTTTTTAAGAATTAAAAAAGTAAATTTTAGGAACTCAGTGTTCTGAATAAGAATGTCCTTTAAATAAACAAAATTGTGGGCTAGTCTTTTAAAGGATGATGAATATGTGTTTTAAAATTAAAATGAGTTTAATTAACAAAATATTGTTTTTCATGCTTACTGGACATTCCACAAGCTATTTCAAAGGGCTAGGTAGTAACTTTATTATGATGGAAACATTTATTAGTGAAAGACATAAACATTTGCTTTTTTTTTTTTTTTGCTTTTTCTGTAATTTTCCTGTTTGAGCTAATATTATTAATCTTGTTGGTATGATGTTGGGAAGAGAAAGGTTTACATCTTCATACCTGAAGTATGTTGTTAAATTATATATCAAAATATGGAATATATATGTGAAGAACTCTGAATTTGTCAGGCATGGAATATAGTTCAAGGAATTATTTTATTACAAACAAAAGACTATTAAAGTTGATTCATAATCAAGAGAATAGTATCTTGCATGAGAAACAAGGCCTTTCTGAGCCCTGCCAGATTCTTTTATTACAGCATGTTAAGTTCTGATTTGAGTCCTGCTCATGAATGGGACAGAACTAGTGGTGGCAAAATGATACTGTCATCATTTTTACTAAGGCTGTTGCTCCTTTGGACATGTCTATTTCCAAGAAGAAGGCTTACACAGCATGCAATGCCTCTTACTTTGACTTGCTGTATGCAAAAACCAATGTGCATGAAATTTCAAATATGCTTAATGTGGTTAGCAGCTCTGGAAGTGAACAGAAATATATAAATGTGTTCATGTCAGCAGTCTGGCAACAAATTCTAAATGTACACAGCTGCATCAAAGGTGAAAGAAATTAACTTTCATGGCATAAACAATAAATATAATTGTATGTTCCAGAACTTTATAACCAACTTATACATAGATGTCATACAAAGTCCCTTTCTTTCTGTGCAATGATCTGATCATTCTATATTAAGAATCCTCTAAGGATATTAATTAGACAAATTATTTGTCATCTTATCTAGCTGAAGCAAATGTTATCCAATTTGTTTGAGAAATCTAATTATGTCTAATAAATTCCTTGAATCAGCTAGGATGAATGTTGTTGTGTTTGTACTTCTCTTTTGGTAAACGTTGTAGTCTCAATCAAGATATAATTAGCAGGGCTCCATGATCTCTATAAATAATGTAGAATTCCTGAATCATAATTACTTTTTAAAGGCATACAAATCACAACCATCAGTATGAAAAAAATTGATGCATAACTTACATTGATAGTTTTACATTGAAGAAACTAATTAGCTCCTTACAGGTATTCATAAAGTGGAATGCTTACTAACTGAATGTTCATATTAAATTGCACTTTATTCTGACATCACTGAATGGACATCACTATCCCTCCACTATTTAAACATTAGACTTGAATGTCTGCTAGGATAAAACTTAATCCATATAACCATATGTGCATAAGTTTCTTCCTAAACTAGGACCATGTATTACCAGTATAAGAGAATACCTCTTCTCTTCTTTTCTCATTGCAGTTTCTATACAGAAATGCCTAAAGGGTCAGTATTATCTGCAAGATATGAGAACTCTGGATTCAAACCCCTGAATAGGTTCATTGACAACAACAGATTCAAAAGTTAACAGCTCCACTTTTAATGATGGCAGGCTGAAATGATAAATCATAGCCATTCTTAAGTATTAAGTTGGTTCAGTTGATAGCTAGAATTTAAAATGGAAGTCCAGGCTTTAAAAATATAGCCAATAATTCAAGAATTTTTTTCCACTGCATTTCCCATTTTTCGTTCCAAATTGTATCGCCCTAGGTGTGTGTGTGTGCAAGTGCATGCGTGCGTGCATGTGTGTGTGCACACGCTCTTTCCCGCATGTGCATGAATATGCACTGTAATGGCTCTAATCGCAAGGGGTAGATTTCCCCAAATCTAATATCAATAAAATGCTGCTCCTCAGAGAAAAACTTTCACCTCTTTATATAACTTACTAGGGATGATTATTTTTCTGTTTCATCATAATTTTATAGTGGAAGTAGATCAACAGCTCAAACAAGAAAATGCAAGGTGTCTGACAGGTGCAGAAACAATGAAAGAGAGACTTCAGACTACCCACAGCAGTGCTCTGAAATTTCTACTGCTCTATAGTAGAAAGCATCCTGACGGGCAACATCACCACATGGTTCGGGAACAGCACCATACAGGACAGGCAAGCTCTAC
>JAEANM010017938.1:0-10119 GCA_017656035.1 Myanophis thanlyinensis | reverse complement strand
AGAGAGAGAGAGAGAGAGAGAGCAATTTGAGGTAATTGCACACTATACAGAATCAGGAAACCTAGGTGAAGGTTACCATCTTCATTCCTCTATGTTCCCATCATTAAGGAAACAGCATTTGGGAAGTCTGACAACCAGCAAAAGAGAAAGCTCCTAAGTGGAAGATTTAAGGGAGGGCTATACCAAAAACCTTTTTCTGTCCAGCTATTTTTGTATTCCAGGTAAAGAAAGACCTTATTTTGACAGTCGCAGCAGCAACAGGCAGTGATGTGAGGACTTGTTTACCTGATCACTTATCCTATAGTAATTCTCCTTTAACTCCCATCAAGCATGTGTTTATATAAGGAAGGGATTAATCCAGGACTGATGTAAAAAAAGGGGGGGAAGGAGGGAAGACAACCTGGATAATTAGAATAAGTGGAATTTCCTCTGGGTCCATTCATAAATTGTGCTGGGCATTTAGCAGAGAAACAGAAAAGAGATTGTGTAAACTATGACAGATTACAATAACGTAGAGATCTTGGAGAATTCTATTACTGTATCAGGGTATTAGTTTTCCCCACACAAATCTTAATGATCCTGGCCAGTTCAGGAATATGATTGTCCACATAATATTTCCCTATTCTCTTCATTGCATGAGGTAGATCCACAGTACCAAATATCCATAATGCTGTAATCAGCCTTGCTCCCCTGAAGCCACGGCAGAATGGAGGCAATGGTGCCTTGAATACCCAATCACAGCACAGCATCATTAGCTACCACTGTGCCACCCTTACCTCTCCATCCCATTGCTTTGTCCCTGTGCTCCGTCCCTTCCTTTCCCATTCTCTATCACCCTCCTGAGCTTGCCATCCCCTTGCCTGTTTATCCAAATAGACCAGACGTGTCTAGCCCATGGAAACAATTAGCACAGGATGCTAATTTTAATTAGCTTAGGATACTGTGGTGTCTCTTAATATCAAGTGTTTTGAAAAATATAAACAAATGATTCCTTCTGTGACTTGATAGCCACATACGAAACATGAAAACACTTTTAGGAAATGCTAAATGTTGGTAATTATCAGAAATACATCCTGATAAATCGTTGTTATATTAATATTTCCATGCATTCAGAATTAACTTGAAAGGCCGGCTATGAATACATTCCAAATTAAATATATGTGGGTTTGTGTGTGCGTGTACATGAATGCATGCATGCATATATGTATATAAATGTATAGAAAAAGTTACAATGGGGGCAGAAGTTTTTCTGCGTCCTATGAGAAAAGCTTGATTCTTGGCAAATTCAGACAAGCTACAGATCTTCCTTGCCACAGCACAGATGTGACATTTGTCACTGCCTTCATCCAGGATGTGTTCTTCAGCCTGCCAAGCTATCCTAAACCTTGGGATTTCCTGATGTCCTTCCAAATTACTAACAAGAACTATCAGTATTGACTAGGTCCTGCCATGTGTTGAGGCAAAACATACATACTTGGCAGAGGAGACATTTAGAAAATAATGTCCAAATAATTTTTATGGACCGCTTTGAATCTGTGCGAGGAATTGTAAATGTCTTTTTTTAGGAGTATTAGCTGTAGGTACTGCAACTTCCACCATTGCAAACAAGCCAAAGTATCTGCTGGGGAACTGGGAACTGGGGCTGAGTTTCTGTCTTAAGATTTCTATTTCTCTTTTAGGGGAAATATTCTGCTGTTTGTTGTTTTTTTCTTTTCATTTTTCTAGGAGGGGGTGGGTGCTAACTTCCAACAGAGGCATGTGGAAGGACATGACAGACACTCCTCCCACAAAAGGGGGATAGAGAATGTGCAAAGTGTAAATACTTTTAAAGATGTACAAAACATTTCAACTGCACAATTTTTATTCCAAATATTAAATTCTGAATTTAAAACAACTCTTTTGATCAGAAGAGTTCCAAAGCAATTCTAGCCACTCTGAAGGAATCCTGAGCAAAAAGTCTTCAAATCTGAAAGACCTGATTGAAACTTAAAACAGGGTTGTTTTTTGGCTGATATGCTGGGAATAGCATCCAGTAAGATCCAAATATCCTTTAAGAGTTTAAAATGAAGTTTTTCAAAGTATAAACTTTTGCACACCCCAATCCTCTTTTAGTACAAGAGATGAAAAACAGATTTGAAATTCAAAATTATTTTCTTTTTGTGAACTTTTCAATCAGCATTTAATATGTGATGCTAAGGACCTCAAGAAGTCCCCCCTTTTTTTACTCTGGTACATTAAACTATGTCGTCAGATAACTGAGGATATTGAATAATATAAATATGAAGGTAATGGACCATTATTTTCTGGACTACATTATTTTTCTTTCTTTAGTGATATTTCATAATGAAACTATGGTATTTGAAACATAATTTTTTAATGAAACATGCATACTGTAGATCACTTTGATTGAGAATTCCTGAGACCACTCAACATTATCATGACTGCTAAAAACAAACAAAAAAAATGAAATGTGTCGTTGACACAGATATGAGGAATAAAATGGGGTATAATGGAGTCTGACTTTTATACTCCTTTAGCGGACACTTTATTTATTTTGCAAACTGAGCCGATGCTTTTAAAGCTACTATATTTCAATTATCTCCAATTTTGCACATTTTATGCAAATGCATAACATTTCAATTGCAGATGAGAGGGGGACTTAATGTTTTAGATTGCTTTTGATTTGAATCCCAAATTTATTGAGGGGGGGGGGACTTGTTCAACTCTTAAAAGTTTATTTCAAAAGGTCCACAACCATTATCAGCCCCAATCTAAGGATAATATGGCCAGAATTAGAAGATGGTTGCTGGCATGGATCTGAATTGATAATTATATTTAGTTTGCCACAGTAGAAATTAGAAAAGTGCCATAATATTGGATCAGATTTTATACAATCAAACAGAAGGTTTAGTAATTTAAATGCATCTTAGACATAGAATTTTCAGAATACATTGTCCATTCTTATCTAGGACTACCAAGTTTTTAGAATGCATAGAAAAACTTGCCGCTAACCAAACCCTGGGAGAAATGAAATAGATAAGCTTTCTTTCAGATGGTTTATGCTGATTCCCCCATGCTTGGGTCGACTTCTTTTTTCCTTTTCCTTCTAAGTGCTTTCTTTTGAGAATGCTCACTTAATGACCATGTTATCAATACAGAATTTATTTTACTTTGCTGTTGGAAACATGCTGTTTCTGCAGATAGTGAAGGACAAAAGCAATCTCTCAACTGCAATTTGGGCTTTTGTGTAGGAAAGAAATTGGCAAAGCCAGGGGGAGGAGTCAAATAGGGAAATAGTCTGGAATCCCTACATGGGCACAAGAGGCCGAAGTCCACCCACCCATCCACCCTGAATGCCATTGAACCTTAACTAATCTCACCTAGGTGCAAACCATCGGTCTGATAATATTATGTGTATAAGGTAAAGGTAAAGGTTCCTGTTGCACATATGTGGTAGTTGTTCCCTACACTAGCAGGTGTGCTCATCTCCATTTCTAAGCCGAAGAGCCAGCACTGTCTGATGACGATTCCATGGTCATATGGCTGGCATGACTAAATTCCAATGGTGCACAGAGTGCTGTTTACCCTCTCACCAAGGTGGTCCCTATTTTTCTACTTGCATTTTTGCATGCTTTCAAACTGCTTTTGATTTGGCAGAAACTGGGGCAAGTAACAGGAGTTCACTCCATTACATGGTGCTAGGGATTCGAACTGCCAACCTTTCTATCAACAAGCTCAGTGTCTTAGCCCTATTGTCCCCTATTATGTATATAGTGTTGAGCAATAAAACAGCTAGTAGAACTTTTTGCATGTGGGTCTGGTTGTCTGCATATGACATTGAATTCTGTACAACTGGAGTTATTAAAAGAGTGGAGTGATTTCTAAGAAACTAACTTTTCTATAATTCTGATTCAGGTTACAAATTATAAATATATTTTCCTAATTATCTTTTGTTTATCTGTAGTAAGTCAATAATCAGAAGTGGAGATAGACAGAGGGAAAATATGTTTTGTATATTTTTTTCAAAAATAGTTGTAAAGGACAAATACTATCAGAAATATTTGACTCTAATATTATGCTTTAAAAATTAAGTTAATTTGTATGGTTTTTAATATAATCGATTTATCAAAACATTATACAGAAATTTGCTTTCATAGATGGTTTTGTAATAGTTAGGAATAAGTGGATGTTGGGGATTATTTGTATGGTAAATTTATTGTTAAATTTTCAGAAAGGATGGTAATATTTCATAGGTTCTAACTGACAAATAAGCTACGTACAGTCAGTCAAGTGGTGCTTATTTCTAAGTAGACATAGAGAGGACAAAGTTTTTTTCATCTTATGCCCTTGTTCACTTCAGGGTAGGAAGTCAAGGGAAAGTACAACTCATGCCCTTCAAAATTTGTATGTGACTTTTTTTTGGTTCTGCCCAAAATGGGGGTGGGGGATGCAAATCCTTGAAGCTATTCTCAAAACAAATTGGTAAAACCTTTTATATTTTCAGTGTCAACCAATAAAATAAACAAAATAATTATGTATTTGATTTGTTTGGTTGAAGCTTATGAGACATAGTGCGTACTTATTGGAAGATGGAAGAGAAAAACAAAAAAGTTTTTTTTATATACTATGCTATTCAAGGTGCATAAATATGGTCCTATTTCTAATTCTGTAGATTTGCATTTTTCAGGTTCAATGTATATTTTTAAAAAGTAGCATGCCAAGTATTATAGAAGATGTGCTTTGTGTTTACATTCCACTGATTTTCTTGAATAACACTGCACAACTGTATATGTTAGCTTAACTCTATAATCCTCTTCCCAACTATAATCCAATTTAAATACATGTAACTATATTTGCTCATGTTCATCCTTACTAGTATTGTCAAGTTGTCTTTCTTCCACCCTGCCCTCTTCTGACTTTAGATTGTAAATTCCAGGGGAAAGAAGCTTGTGTATTGATGACAAGACAGCAAGTTAAGTGATATTTTAGGATGGGCAAATCTCTCATATCCAGATTTTGTTCACATTGTGCTAATCTTAAATGGGGTGACTCATTTTTGAAGGCTTTCAGATTTTTATTTTGAAAGTTTACACAAAAAGCCTAAGAAAGTGACCTGAACTCTAAGTCATTTTGACACACAAAATCATTCAGTATTGGGTTAATGGACTGATATTACCTTACCCTGGATCAATGAATGAATGGTTGTACCTTGGGAGTATTAAATACTCTCATCATGGGAGTGGTGGAAAGCACTAAGTTTTGGGACACCTTATACTGATGGTTTAAAGCCCAACCTCTATGCCTCTACACTAACAGATAGTCTAGAAAAGAGCTGTCAAAATCACGGCCCGTGGGCTGGATGCATCACGTGCTGGGCCTGCCCCCATCCAGTTTAGCAAAGGGGAAAAAAGTCACAATATGTTACGTGATGACACTGTGACAACACGTGTTTGTCACGAGTTGGTCTAGAAAAGGGTTCCCAACCTTTTAGATCTCAGGGACCACTACATTCATAATTTTAAATCCTGCAGACCACTAATATGATCTGCCTAATGAGTGACCCCTGATTTAGTGCAATATAAAAATGCAAATAACTTTTCTGCAGATCACCAAAAGTCTAAATTCATTTTCTTGCAGTTGTTGGCCAGTTGCTTTCTCTATAACAGAAGTTGTCCAATATTAATGGGTTCAAGCTTCTTTAGGAGGAGAGAGACTAATGCCTCTTTCAACGCCAATGGAGTCTCCTATCCTATAAGAAAGCATTAATGGAGTCATGTCACTGATCCTTCCCTGGCTGCTTGAACTCATGTCACTATTCCTTCCCTGGCTGCTTTGATGAACGGGAAAGTGCAGGGTTTAAATCTAATAACTGATCTATTCTGGCTACATCCTGGATTTCAAATTAGATTGAGAAATCACATTTTAAACCTGGTTAGCATTAAAAAGAAGCATGGTATCGAATATCAGTATCATGTTGTACCTAATTGCTTAGAATAAGAGTTGTAAGAGACTATTTAGGACACTGAGTCTAATTTTCTGCTCAGTGCAATAATTCAATCTATAGCTTTTCCAACAGACAGATGCCCTGCCTGTATTTAATCCTTTCAGGCAATCTTACTACCTCCCTTTACAACTGATTCTGTAATCAAGCTGTTTTTATTATTAAGACTTCCTTGTTACTATTTAATTAGAATCTAATTTTCAGTAATGTGGAGCCATTATTCCATGTCCTGCACTCTGGAATGGTGGAGAACAATTTCTGAGCATCATCTCTATGGCATTCTTTCAACTGTTTGAAAAGACTATCATATTCTCAGCTACTTTATATTTCTGAGTTATTTTCAGCTATCCACCTGGAATTCCAAGATCCTTTAAAGCATAACTGTCAAACTCACGTCATCACGGCTACGTCATGTGATATATCAGAACATTTTTCCCCTTTGCTAAACCAGGGGCTGGGGGCAGCACGTGACGCATCCAGCCCACAGGCCACGAGTTTGACAGCCCTACTTTAAGGTATACTATTATCAAGGTGGCCATTTTCATCACCAGTCTAGCCAAAGACTTCCTGATATAGACCCTGTTCTTCTCCAGCTATAGTAAAGGAGCAGTGACCAGAGTTGTTTGTGGCTTCCTTGTTGGAACATTCTTTCTAAAAAGACTTCTCTGGGTTTCTAATACGATCTGATTTCAATACTAGACATAGAGATTTTTAAATGATGCACAGATATATGAGTGTATGGGTGTCAGTATGTGTGCACATGTATACCTCCTAATTAATTAACAGAATAACAGAATAATTGAATAATTAACAAGATATAAAAAAAAACCCCACTAAATTTAGAAGGAACATGACATTCCCAGAACAACAGGCAGTATTGTAGAATGGCAGTAGGGTATAGGAAAAATAGGCAAAAATTTCAACCCTCCCTTTCATCTGGGGGAGATTATTTAAAAATATCATTTTCTTTGAATGGAAAGACATGGGATGGAGAGCAGCAGATTCCTTCAGATGAATTGCACTGGTGAAGCTTAAAAACTTATTTTTCTTATGGTCTACAGAAATGATTCCTTTAATTACCTAGTTAGAGTAAAGAACCATAGAAGAAACAAAAGGTCACTTTTGATTGTTGTGGTATCTAACTCTAAATTGTTATAAACAAACATTTTAACTAATTATTAGATTACACATGAAGAAGTGTCACCTAGGCTTTTTAAACTGATATTAGGATCCTGTACTTATTTTCTTTGTAATGTCAGTAGGGGTAAACAGTCCTAGCATTGATCATTAAAAATAAATTAAATTCAAAAGGCAACATCAAAATATTGTTGGATTTCCTCTCTTTCTTGGAGTATGGCCACAATCAATTTGAACTAATGTTAAATGTCTTTTCTGGATGATAGACAAACACATATGAATTACCTCTCTTCATTGTTTCAGATTTTGAAGAGTCAGAATTAAACTTTCAAGAAAAAAATACTTTTGGAAACAAAAGCAAATATATATGTTTCTCCCAACATTGACACAATGCAATTTTTTCTTTTCTTTTATGTATTTTTCGTGCATTGCTTTTAAAACTAATTATTGTTAAAAATACTTTGGAGCATGTAAACAAGTTCCACATTTTTGTAAAATTTCTTTTCCTTCAACATGAAATTTTTACCTTTATATCCTCTCCAGGAGTGAGGGGACAGGACTGTCTTTAAAGCATGCATTTTTAAAATGTATATACACATATGTATGTAGATAGGTAGGTCTATAGATATGCATATATACACAGTCCCCACATAAAATATCCACTATCCAATGCAGCCAATAATTGGTGTTTAATAGTCCTCTTATTACAATGCAGTCTGAATTACCAGTAGAGTATTAATACTCAGGAATGAGTTAATAGTGCATAAAGACTTTCTAGTGGAACAGTGGGGGAGTTGAATATTCCTTTCTTAAGTCAGCTGTAAGTAATTACAACATGGTGTGCCTCTGACTATTACCATAACAGAGCAATTGAATATGAGGAACGGATAATAGTATGGACCTAGAGGTATTTTTAGAATGTCAGCCATCAAGCAGGTGGCTTTGTTACCTGGAAGGAAGGCTTGGAAAATTGTGGGGAGGGGGGAGTTTGCCATTGTTGCAAACTCAGGCTAATGAGTTATTTAAAAATAACTTTGGAAGGCAATATCTGTGATACATAGGTAGGGATGAGGAAGAGAAATCTAAGTAAATCAGTGGCATAATGACACTACAGAATAATTCAAACGGACTGTTTATTTCATCTGTCTGTCTGTAGGCTGTCTTAAAAAAAATATCCCACAACCCCAAGCCTGTACCAGGGAAAAAGCTTTAACTTGCATAAATTATGCAAATTGAGTGTACTTATATAAGCTCTTATTTTTTTACAATTTACCCAATTTATTACTTTTTCATAATTGAGTTTATTTTCATGGACCATGCAAACAATAAGAAATCGTGCAGGGTGCTAAATCCTTGCCTTTGAGACACATGATTAATAAAATCAATCAAAATGATCAAATGATCTATTTATTTGATTGAGTTAAAGGAGAGTTTCCATATTTTGCAATTTTTTAGTAATACACATTTCAGTAGAAGTGCTGACAAAAGGGCATTACATTTATTGAAATGTAATTGATTTACAGTTCAACTCTATAAAAATCTACTTATAAAAAATATTGACTTCTAGAATACTTACTTCCAGTAAATAGATAGAGAATCACAATGTTTCAAAGGAAATGGGGGAGTAGAAACTCCAAAATGGAAGAAACCTCTAACCTAGGAACTGCTTTTTTTTAATCAAAGCAATTGCAATGGTTTGTTCCTCAGAAAGAAGAGCTGAATGTCTTTGAGGGCTGAATGTCTTTTCTATTGTTTCCTTCTCTGCCTGTGAAAAGTGAAATATTTGCTAGTCTATGGTCCTAGGATTCTCTGTCAGAATTCATATTTCAAATTCATAAGTGTCTCAAAATTTACATCGTCATATGCAAGTGTTTTGCATGTGTAAAAACAAGAGCAAACAAGCAAGATAGTAGGCCTTTAGGTTTAATATGATATGAACCTCAGTGGCAGAGTGGTTAGAGTGCAGTATTGCAGGCTACTTCTGCTGACTGTCGGCTGCCTGCAGTTCAAATCCCACCAGGCTCAAGGTTGACTCAACTTTCCATCCTTCTGAGATGGATAAAATGAGGACCCAAACTGTTGGGGGCAATATGAAGCTGTCGAAGTGATGGGCCGCTGCCTGGAGGACGTGTGGAGTTGTATGGGTCATAACAGGCTCCAGCTCAACCCGGTCAAGACCGAGTGGCTGTTGTTTCCTGCACCCAGATACAGCCAGCTTGTGTTATCGCTGGCCGTGGGGGGGGGGGACTCTGTTCCCCATGGAAAGGGCTCACAACTTTGGTGTCCTCCTGGATGTACAGCTGTCATTGAGTGATCATATCACAGCCATCTCCAGGGGGCCCTTTTATCAGGTCCATAGGATTGCCCAGTTGTGGCCCTTTCTCGATCAGGGCATTCTTTGTACAGTCACTTCTGTCCTTGTGACCTCCCGTCTGGACTATGCCAATGCTCTCTACATGGGGCTCCCCTTGAAGAGCATCCGGAGGCTGCAGTTGGTCCAGAATGCAGCCGCGCGGGTAATTGCCAGAGTTCCTCGGAACTCCCACATTACACCTCTCCTGCGCAAGCTGCATTGGCTTCCTGTGGCCTTTCGGGTGCAATTCAAGGTGTTGGTACTTACCTTTAAAGTGCTCCATGGCTTGGGATCCAGGTACTTACAGCACCGCCTGTTGCTGCCGCCAGCCTCGAGCCGACCAGTGCGTTCCCACAGGACAGGTCTCCTCGGGGTTCCAGTCTCTGGGTGTTGCCGTCTGACAGCCCCGAGGGTACGTGCCTTCTCTGTGGCAGCGCCCTCCCTATGGAACAAACTCCCCCCAGAGATTCAAACCATTGCGGACCTCCGGGCCTTCCAATGCGCCCTAAAAACTCATTTATTCCCACAAGCCAGTCTGGCCTGACATCTATGGGTTTTTTAAATTAAAATTTTAAATTTTAAATTTTGAATTTAACTTTAATTTTAATCGATTTTTAAATTTAAATTT
>JAEANM010017936.1:0-11028 GCA_017656035.1 Myanophis thanlyinensis | reverse complement strand
TTCTGCCTTTGACATGAAAGCCAGTTGAATGCTTTCAGACCAATCACCAGAAGATGGTGAGTTCTAGTCCTGCCTTTGACATGAAAGTTAACTGGCTGCTATTGGGCCAATCACCAGGAGATGGTGAGTTCTAATTCTGCCTTTGACATGAAAGCCAGTTGAATGCTTTCAGACCAATCACCAGAAGATGGTGAGTTCTAGTCCTGCCTTTAACATGAAAGTTAACTGGATGCTATTGGGCCAATCACCAGGAGATAGTGAGTTCTAGTCCCGCCTTAGGCACAAAAGCTAGCTGGGTGCCATTGGGCCAATCACCAGGAGATGGTGAGTTCTAATCCTGCCTTTGACATGAAAGTCAGATGAATGCTTTCAGGCCAATCACCCCAGGAGACAGTGAGTTCTAGTCTCGCCTTAGGCATGAAAGCTGACTGGGTGCCATTGGGCCAATCACTCACTCTCAGCCAAACTCATCTCAAACTTGTTGTAGGGAAAATAAGAGGAAGAAGGATTATTAGGAATGTTTGCTGCCTCGGCTTACTTATAAAGTAATAAAAGTGAGGTTTTTTAAAAAAAAATCTAATAAATAAGTGAAAAGGAAAACAAAGCTTTCCTTTTTTTCTTTTAGGTAACAGATGGGAATAGAGGAATGTGTTTCTTCACAGGAAGTACAAAACACAACTCTTCAAAAGCTTTCTTTTTTTACTTTTTCCTGATATCACATGACCCCCTTTTGCTACAACCCCTTGGTACGTCTGTCGCTATTTTCCTTTTTAACAGTAAAAGCTGAACGGGCTTCCGAAAGCCCCCCACCCCACTTGAACACTGCCAATAAGAGAGAGCACATTTCATTACGGATTCCAGTTGATGAATTATTTGTTCTCCCAACCGTCTCTTTAACTATTAAAGCTGATATTTGACAGTATCTATTCAAGGTATGTCCTGAAATCTTTTTTTTTTTTTTTCATTTTGTAAGCTCGGTACTTAACGCACCTTTCTCCAAAGTGGGGAGAACAAAAAGGGAGAAGAAGAATTAGGAAAACAAGGAGGAAAAGAAGATGATGATGATGAAGAGGAGGAGGAGGAGGAGAAGGAGGACAGGAGAAGGAGAAGAAGAGGAAGGAGGAGGAGGCTAGGAGAAGAAGAACGAAGAGAATCCCAGACATCTTTTGAGGCTAGGTACCTTCAAAGTTTGACGTGGATGTCCATGTTCCTTAAAGCCAGTTGAGAAGATGGTGTGGCCAGTCTATTAATGAATACACAATAAGGAACTTACTGGTTATCTTGCTTCGCGAGCCGATCTCTGGAGAGCCGAGCCCTACCCAAAACCCCATTTCCTTTGAAGAGGTAAGGCCAGGCTAATGCATTAGCGTGCCAATAAATATTTCATAGCTCATAGGAGATATCTCCTCCAGCTAAATGCAAAACAGTCTGAAGGGTTGTTCACTTACTTCTAAAATAAAATAAAAAAAATTAGGACTTAATGAACTTGGGCTGAAAATAAACGTAGGCACGGAAATGTGTCATAAAAGGCTGCATTTTGATCAAGAAAGTTTGCCAAGAACCGAAGCCCTGGAACCCTGAACTTGGAATACAGCTAGAGCTCCACCTATGGCTGCCATGACTTATGGCCATGTTTCACACTTACGACCTTTGCAGCATCCTCATGGTCAAAATTCAGATGATTGAGTGTCCCCCGGGGAGGGTTGTGTGTCATATAATTCCCCTTTTGCAACCTTCTGACCAGCAAAATCCCTCTTCACAAAGGCCTCGCTTAGCAACAGAAAATTTTGAGCTCGATTGTGGTCGTACGTTGAGGACTACCTCTGTATATTCTCTCCTGACCTGCCTCCGACGAACGATGGGTACGGTTTCCGTACGTAAGACTGCCTAAGACCGTTGCGAAGGGGGAAAAATGGAGAAGGGAATCACCCCCAAATAGGAATTTGGTTTGAAAAGAACATTTACACTTACGATATCATTGTTTGTACCCTTTCCACTTCATTTTGATTGACAGCTATTTAGATGGCTCCTTTTCTTGGCCCTGTTTGCATGTTATTAAAATAAAATAAAATGGGGTGGGGAAAATCCTGCTCTATCTACAGAGACCTTGTGTCACCTGCCACATTTGCTTCTATTTTATTCAATCATGTACCTGTCATTTTGCTGAAATATGACTCCCCTTTCTTTACGCGCTCTGCCCCCTTTCATTATACCTTGAAAACTGGCCTCCCTTAAAACACAAACTATACTTTTCATTTCGAGAAGGGGGGGAGTGCGGGCTTTCTTTTATAAAAAAAACAAACCAAACAACCCACAATCTTTACACCTGCCATAGCAATCTACAGGTGGACAATTTTTGCTCAAGCCGTATCCGATTCTATCAGGGGAAACTATTTAAAATAAATAAATAAAATAAACACCCAAGACAATCAAACATTTAGCCGACCTTCTGACTGATAAGCATAAATCGCAGGTGGGGTAAGGACTGAAGACAAAGAGAATTCTTAATGTTTGGATCCATCAGAAAAGCAGGCTTTTCTTTGCAAGGGGAGGAGTGGTTTTTTTAAAAAAAAGGAAAAACTCGATTCTAAGAGGAAGACTCATCAACTTGATTGCACTATGAAAACTCCGTTTAGCGCCCCACGCCTTCAGCTTTTGCATTTGGCAACAGAAAAAAGGTCGAGGGGGGGAAAGCGATATCAAATTATGAAAAACAAGCTTGTACCCTCAAGCTTGGCCTCAGCTGAATGTAATCCTCCTTGAATAGAGATATCCAGCCTTCAATCTCTCTCTCTCTCCTCCCAAACAGAAGTCCTGTTGACTCCCGCCTTAATTACTGAAATGTGTTACACATGACGTTGCTAGGAAAGAGACTGAAAATATCTGCTAGAAAATAGAAAATATCGTTGCTAGGGCCGCAGCGCTGGGTTTCATTTATTTCATCAATTAATTAGCAGCAAGGGGCAGCTCCAGCCAGTGAACTCCCCTAGGAGCCTCCATTCCCGAATCTATCGTTTGGGATGAAACCCAGACGTAAGCAAACACCAACCATTAAAGCCAGTCGCTGTAAATAAATCAGGGTGATGAGGATGATGTAGGATGTCAGTACCCACCCAACCTCCTAGAGCCGTGATGGCGAACCTATGGCACGGGTGCCACAGGTGGCACGCAGAGCCATCTTGCTGGGCACACAAGCTGTCAGCCAACTTACCTCCAGCTGAGCATGCTCATGCATGCATGTGCGATTGCAGAGACCCAGCTGGTCTTCAGGCCTCGGCTGTGCATGCACACGATTGCAGCAGGAAATCCAGCTGGTATTGGAGCTCTCCTGCGCATGCACACATGATTGCTCATATGTGCATGAGTGCCTGCGTGCAGCGCACTTGCATTGCATGTGCAAAAGCTACATGCATGCACAGATGGTGTGGTTGCACATGCAGTGCATGTGGAGGAGCTGCATGCAAGTGCAGAGGGCATGTGCAAAGCACGTACTTTTCAGCACTCGGTAAGTAAAAGGTTCGCCACCACTGTCCTAGAGAAATGAAATATTGGGGAGGGGAATATTAAAAAGGGAAGGATAGAATATTTCCCCTCAAGGAGAAATTGGGGGGGCGCGGGAGAAATCTTAAGGGAGGCACCCTGCCTCCTTGCCCCAAGGAGAAACTGAAGAGGTCATCATTTTAGAAATGCGGATTTGGTAATCCATTCAGAAAGACTGGGCCAGATGGAAACTCCAGATAAGCAATTCAATAAGAGAAGACAAGATTAGCTCAGACAAACACTTAGGATTTGCATTTCCTCTTTTGCCTCTAGAGCCAACCATGACCCCTACATGACCCCATAGAAATCAAAAAGGTATAAAAACCCACCCTATTCTCAACTCCATTTTAACTTCTGTGTGTGTGTGTGTGTGTTTTGATTCTGTCAAGTCATAAAGAGCCATAGTTTTCCACCCTGGGTCTCTGGGCAACCCTGAAGTCACTAGGAGCTAAGCATGAGTTGAAGGATGCTTGGTGTTCAAAGCCAAACATCAGGAGACAAATTGAGGGCATTGTGACGGACTCTTCATTCCTCCTCAGCTTCCTCCAGATTGAAATAAATCCTTGCTTTTTTTAAAAAGAAAAAAGGGGCTTGTCCACATTCCTCACCATAAAGGAGAGATAAAGTTTAAAATGTTCACACATTTCCACCAATGGAGGCTGCTAGAGAAAGGCGTGAAAAATATTCATTTGCTGCCAAGCTATCCTGAAATTGTATATCTGCCAAGGTTCAAAGTGTGCACTTAGGAGTGTGAACTTTCCCATAATTATATCCTTATCATCATTATAAGATTTACTTATCTCATTATCAGCTCACTCTTCTATGGGAGGTCAGACATGTATCCCTTTTATTGCCCGTTTAATCCTTCTGCCCACCAGCTCCATTCGGATTGATTTACTTAATCGTATTTCTCAGCAAGCGAGGGCTTTTAAACATTTTTAAAAAATAACCTTGCATCTTTCCCCGTGTCCAAACTAACCATCCTTTCTCCTGGATTCCATAGTCATTAGCCCCTGAATTAAAAAATTGGGCTCAGACATTGTTTCATTCCCCCCCTCCCCCCCAAAAAAGGTAATTATATTAGTACAGATATACATTTCCAGAGCAGGAGTTATCAGTGCAGTAGAGCACAAAATGCAAGGTCAGAAAACAAGGTCCATTACAGGAGGACAATTGGGAGTTGTGATCCATCCAGAGAGATGTCTGGACTGTTACACCGGCCTGTAAGAAATAAGCATTGGTCTGATCAGCATGGTTCCTTTCTACAGTTTCACATTATGATAGATGAGCAATTCTCAACCTTGGCCATTTTGAGATGCATGGACTTCAACTCCCAGAATTCCCCTGCCAGAATGGATTTCATGTACACAAGGCATGGGAGTTGGGGAATTCTGGGAGTTGAAGTCTTCACTTTCTGAGGTGGCCAAAGTTGAAAAATACTACAGGATCCAATCTGGGTCGGTTACAATCACGGTCACAGGCAATCGCGTAAGTATTTCACTGCATATCCTACCATGTATGACTGTGTATGTGACCAATAAAATTTGAATTTGAATTTGAGGTTTTGTCATCCGAGCTTTCGGGCTGGTGCTGGAGATTGTCTTCAGGGAACGTCTCTCCAGCAGAATGTGTCACAGATTGGATCCTGAGACCTTATCCTGGGACAGGTATATTCGCCTTCATTCTTGAAAAAACACTGATATAGATACATTACTCAACCCTTCCTGGTTCTCGTTGGAAGGGGTAACTGTTTGGAAGGGATAATTAAGAAATATTTCAGTGACGGCTTTCAACCATCTGTTTCCAGCCGGAGCTGTTAGTCAGATTTTGTTTTGTGCAGACAACGTGACCTGGATATATATTTTTTTAAAATTAATGATCATTATTTTTAATAATGAAATTTTTTTTGTGTGCCTGTGGGTGGATCTTCATGTCATTCTTGATTCCTGGTAACTACATCGACAAGTCCTCTGGGGTTGAGAAAGAAGGAAAGAGAGAGAGAGAGAGAGAAAGAACAAGAACTAGCTTTGTGATCCAAGTAGGACTAGAACTCCCGGTCTCCTGGTTCTCAAGTCCTTTAACAGAGCTGCACATACTTCAAAAATTCATTTGGAAGAAATCCTTCAACATATCAGCTTTTCAAAGGAGCTGTTTCTATAATGCTGCACATTAAAGCAGTTGCATCATTTCCCGGCCTCTTGTGCCTTGCAAGCGACCGCTTTTAAATAATTTTGAAAGCAATGCACAGCTCGACAAATCATCCTTGTAGAACAGATCTTGAAAGATTGAACACAAGCAGAGAACGGAAGGAAGGAGGAATATGCATTCATTTCCATTTCACAGTTCATTCTAGCTGCTTTCCAAAGTGTTAAAGGACGTGATTACCTGAGTTAGGATCCCAAGGCTGCTTCTATCAAGGAGAAGTGGAAATCCTATTAAATGGAGTCACTTAACATCTGTTACCCATGGAGGCACCCAACTCTAGCAGCTGCCCTCAATATTTTGCACTGAGAAATTGACCAATAAACTGTCATGGCAACCTGAGCTGGGCAATCCATTCCTGCAAATAAGAATGATTATTGTAAACTCTATCAGGGCAAACTGCAACTTAACTAGATCCAAACTATTGGATGTGAAGTAGGGCCTTTATTTTATTTATTTTTTCTTTTTCAAAATAGGGGATTAAGTTGCCGAACGGAAATCATGTGAATGCTTTTCTAAAATGTGTACGTTATTTTATCCCATTGTTTGCCACTTTGGGGGCTGCAGGGCGGATTTTAGTGAGACGATAGCTGTGCAGGTTAGTCGATGCTTAAGGGTTGTTGAGGTGCTCTTTCTAACCTTGTGCCGCACCTGCTCCAAGGAGCCATTATTGCCTTTTGTTCCACTGCAGTTAATAACGTGCCACTCGGAATAATTCTGATTAGAACTGAGAAACAAACGCGTCTTAGACAAGTGTGAAATTACATCAGGCCTACAAGAGACGAGTGTTTAGAAGTCTAAGATCCATTAATTTCCATTCTGCTCGCTGTCGATAACCTTGTTTTTGTTCAGGCAAGTTTGCTTAAACAGGGTTTACTTAATTTCATCTCTCAGCCAGCCTTCTGCTTCTCAAAAGAAACTGGAAAGCCAAAAACAGTAGAATAATAATCATCCTCAAATCCTAGCTAAGCTTCAGGATCCGGGTGACTTTTTAAGAGGTAGGACTTGGTTCAGAATGAAAGTTCTGAAACTGGTTGGGAAAAGTCGAGTTGCAGAAAAATCTTGCTTCGTTAGATGAGTATGAACAAAAAGCTAGCCACATTTGGCTAATCCAGAGGCTGCTGTCTTAGAATCATAGGTTAGGAAGAGGGTAAACTTAGAATCATAGGGTAGGTCTCCTAGTCCAATCCCCTGCCCATTTTTACACCATCCCAGACAAATGGATGTCCAATCTTTTCTGGAAAGCATCCAAATTTGTAGCACCCACAATCCCATGAATCAAACTCGTCCACTGATTAATCCTTTTCACTGCATAATCTGATTCACCTTTTCAAGCATAATCTGAATTAACTAGTAGGTTGACGCTACTGTTTACTGACAAATAAAGAATACTATGTGATATATAAATATAGGGAAGCAAGTTCTCCTGAACAGCTCCAGGTATTATCTACAATTTAAACTCCATTTTTATGAAAGCAATGGGATTGCATTGCAGTCTAGGATGATTTTACGGCCCCATAAACCATTACCCTCTTCTTGTACTTGCACCTTGACACCAATTGTGGTCGGGTCTGAACATTTTGCAAGAGTTTCCTGGCACCATGAATGATTCCTCTTTCCCACAGTGGAGTTTACCACCCACCGTTTCTCTGAACTGCTCCCATTCTTTCACCTCTGGTGACTCGGATGCCCCCTTTGGATCGAAGTTCTGAAGCTGCCATTGCACCGTATTCTTTAGGGTTGGCTCAGACTAAGTTTGGGGGAGGGAAAAAAAGGGAGGCCAAGCTGTGAGCTGCATTCAAACCATTTTGCCTCTTCTGTTTTGGAAAGCAATAGCAATTCTGCAAGTTGCTCCTGGCTGCTGATGGGAGCAGAACATCTGCTGCTCTCCTTGCAAATCGTTTGGTATCTCCAACAGGCAACGGAATAAGCTGCGTTGATAAATTCCAGAGGTTGGATCTATATTTACACACACAAACCGTAACATAATCCTGATCTGGTGGAATCAGAGGGGAATCTGGACCAGCAGCAAAAAAATAACCCTAAAAGACACAGATCATGCACAGAAGACACAGGAGGAAATGGTGTGTTATCCCAGCAAATTTGCAGGAAGAACAACACTGGCCGCAAGAAACTATTGCTTCTAAACTTTGAGATAAAGGTCTTCTCCTAAAATTGTCTTTCCGTGAACTCAACGAGGACGCGTCCTACTCAGCGAGCCTCAAATTGCTGCTGGGATTAAATGCGCAAGCTCCAAGAAAACCTGCCAGATTAGGGGTGCAATTTGATACAGTCATTGCTGTGGACGTACTAGATTCGTGCCACAAAGCTGGACACAGTCTAAATATGGCACTAACATCTAAGCAATGTATGTCTGGGGGTTGTTGTTTTTTTCCACCAGGGGCCAAATTTTAGTTAGCTAAAGGGGATAAGATGGGTTTGGAAGAATGTCTGCAAGGAGGAAAAAGGGAGAGATTGATTTACAAGCCATAACAGTGTCGCAACAGTTCACATATTGAAGTGTATCACTAAGAAATCTTCCCTTCCTTGACTTTCTTTCCACAGCCCCTGGCCAGTCTTGACTGGTCTCAGAAGCTAACCCAGTATCAGATCTCATTAAGACTGGGGTGGGAGGAGACCTCCAGGGAATGCTACCACGATAGGCTGAACGGGGAAGTTTAAAAAAAATTAAAAAAAAAAAACACATCCTGGAAATTTCAAATTATTTCAGTACTGCAGCAGAGAAAACTCCACAGCTGTGTCCATGTTCTCAACAAAGGGCCTTTCGCTTCATTTCTTCAGCGAGAAAGGAGAGCGAGAAAGCATGGGACTCGCAGCCTGCGAAAATCAATTCATTGGGCAGCCAACTCAAGAGATAGGCATTAGCAAAGACCGAGAACTACGGCAAATGTGATAGATTGAGCTCAAATGTGAAAAATGAAAGAGGCAGCAAATTCCACGTGCATTGGACATCAACCACGTCAGAAGTGAATGCATTTGGATCTCGCATGTGTCTCGAGCTCCCCATCACCACCACTACCCCCCTTTAGGAATATAGAATAATAGAGTCAGAAGGGACCTTGGAGGTCTTCTAGTCCAGTCCCCTGCTGAAGCAGGAATCTCTATACCATTTCTGAAAATGGATGTCCAACCTCTTCTTAAAAGCTTCCTGTGATGGTGCAATCACAACTTCTGAAGGTGAGCTATTCCATTGATTGATTGCTCTGATCATTAGGAAACTTCTCCTTTGTTCTGTGTTGTTTTTTCTCCTTAATTAGTTTCCATCCAAATTGTTTTAATCTTGATGCCAAGGAACCATCACAGTCAATGAAATCATCGCATGTTGAACTTAAAGAAGACTCAAATTTATTTTATTTTATGCCATTTAAGACTAACACAGCTGGACATACCATGGATTTGAACCTCTGTCTTCCTTTCCTTCTTGGGGCTTGCAAAATTTTGATGGCCTTTTTAACAGCACTTCAAAAGATATTAATATCTAGTACACGGACCACTCAAAATTACAAGTAGAAGGTATAGATATCTACTAAGAAGGAGGGCCATCACACATCTTGTGACTTCATTACACAAATTAAAATCTTTCAGAAGTGGTTAGAAATTACATAATTCATGTCATATGCTCAATGATGAGAAAGATCTACTTATGGTAGGAATGGAGGTGCCATTTAAGAGCTTATTTTTCCTGCATATATCTGTGTCTCTTCTCTTCTCTTCTCTTCTCTTCAGTTTGCAGGAATCTCCAGCCAACATGCTTTTAGACAGGTAGACTTCCAACTCCCAGAATTGAGGAACTGAATTCTGGGAGTTGAAGTCTACCCATCTTAGGGTGGCTGAAGTTAACCAATACTGAGTTAAGCAAAGCCAGATCTGCTGTATCTGTGCTTAGGAGACAATCCTCAAAGCCCAGACCTCTGAATTAGACTGGGTGGTTCTGGGAGTCCAACAGTCCCTCCCCCAAAAAATCTAATGAGAAACAACTTCTGTATTGTTGCTGAGGGTTGCTGATTTCAAGGAGTTGGCCTGAGCTCAAAGTTTAGCTCATTTCTTCATCCATCATCCTCACCACGAGAAAAATAGAACTCTAAATAAAATAACAAACCACCAATCTCAATAGATCATTCAAATACCTGAATAGATCTCCAGAAAGACAGATAGATACATGATAGATGACACATTGATAGATGTTATCATTTTTTTTTCCAGAGGCTGGCACTGCTTGCACTACAAGACAGCAACTGATTAAAGTTAATTTGTTTAGGCCCATGTTAAGAGACATCAAGATCTTATCCTAGCATCTTAAGGGTATAGTCAGGATATTAAAGATACAGTATTTGTGTTCAAAGCACATGCTGGGGGAATATAAACACCAGATGTTCCTTGCTTTTTCTTGTTTTCCATTTCATACTTTTTATGTTTTTGTTGTCTTTCCCCTGTTTACACCTTCCGTTTTCTGATTCTTCAACTGTCTGCCTCAGTATCCAAGTTAAAAGTTTGTTTGCTACTTAAATGGTGGGATAAAGGAGAGATTTTTGACATGTGAATTTCAGGATTAAGGGAGCACCTGGCTCATGGCCCCTGACCCTGGGCCTCCTTTCATCACCAGTTCTGGGTTCAAGCCAGACAATTAGCTCAGAGACTCCCTTCTTTTCCTTATCAGAACTGTGTTTACATCACAATGATTAACCAATTAGACTTTTCAATACTCCTTATTTATTAGTTACCATCTCTATAGCTGTAATGGTATGTGAGAATAGCCTTGGGAAAGAGGGAGATGCACTTGCAGTTAGAAGAATGGTCAGATAAGAGGTAGCTGAGCCCAGAGAAGAATTAGGACATGGCAAACATCTCAAAAGGGACCCTCCCTACCTTCTTGGGCTGTAAAGGTGAGGAAGAGATTTATTTTCAGACTTGCAAAGTTTTGTTAAAGTAACCTTGTAATAGAACAGACTTAGTTCATCTGACCAGGCATCTTGCTTGGACTACCCTTGCAAAGCTGGCAAAAGTTAGCAGCACCATATCTGGACTGCAAAAAATAAATAAATAACCCAAACCAGATGATCTCTAAATCAGAACCCCCATCCCTCTCCAAATTGTTAACCTTCAGTTACCATGTTGTACAGTAGTAATCCTCCAGAGTCAAAAGCTAGCCTAATAACAGAATAACAGAGATGGAAGGAATCATGGAGATCTTCTTTTTTTTTTAATAAGATGTTATTTGGTTTTCCACAACAAACAAACACACAGACAAAAAAAAAACAAAAAACA
>JAEANM010017935.1:0-12806 GCA_017656035.1 Myanophis thanlyinensis | reverse complement strand
GGCAGGCAGGCAGGCAGGCAGATGATAAAAGGGGGCTGTGTGTAAACACAAGGAATCTTGTCTTCCAGCTAGTTATACTCTTGATCCTCTCGCTGTTGGTGAAAAGGAAGAAACTCTACCCGGATTTTTGGAACGGAGCACCTGGACTGTTGAGGTACTAACTCAGTTCGTGCTGGGTGGGGAACGCTTCGCCTTGGGTTGGGTGGGGTGAGTGTCCTGCAACTTTGGAGCGAATGACCTTCAAAGCTTTCCGGCAAAGGCGTTCCATTTGTAGAACTAATTTTTGTTTTGCTTATTCTTCCTCTCTGGCAATTCTGTTTGTTGGCTTGCCCAGCCCTATGAATTTCTTGGAAGAAACGCAGAACAAAGGATTGGCCATTGCAGTCTTTGGCATCCTCTTCTCTTCCTTGTGCGTGCTGTTGTTGGATAATGACCCTCTGCCTTTCATCTCCAACTCTTCAATACAGAATCGAGGTAATCTCGTAGGATTTCCGATGGGAAGATGGGGGTCTTCTCTAAACAGATATCCTCTGCCTTTTGAGTTAGCTTTGTTGGCTAAGAGTTGGTCAAAGATAGGTCAATACAGGAGCACCAAAGTGGATAGAAAATAAGGACCATGATCTTTTTTTTTTTTAAGTGGATGGTTACATTTTTGGAAGACATTTGTGGCCTCCAAGGTGCATTGAATTTGTCATTTTGTGAAGAAAGGATATGCAGAACAAAATAGACCGTCTCCCTTTCTACAACAGCCATTCTGGTGTTTCTGACATGGAGCTAAGCTTGGTTTCTTCCTAGACGTGTCATAATTAAGAGATGTGATTAAGAGTTGGGTTTAATCCAGCATATCATCTCCTTCTTCACAAGGACATTAGAAATGCCTCAACGGATCAAACCAAGCTTCTACCGTATCTTCCTTCCTCCCAGAGAGAAAGCAACACAAGTAGGCATAGAAAAATAGCTACCCTGCTTTTGGCCCATGCCAATTTGGTATTTGATGGCAGAATGGGCATACTCTCTTCCTCCCCCATGATTTAATTGAAAGAGCTCTCCAAACTGACCCAGCTTTGATTTTTAAAAGCCATTTCAGCTAAAAGCAGGAGGAACAGGCAAAGAACTTAGGAGAACATCTGCCATTTCTGCCTTTTTAAATAGCTTCCTTGTTTTGCCTAAGAGAAGGTTTCCCAAACTTGGCAACTTTAAGATGCGTAATAATTCAAAAGATTTTTGACTGTGCTGAGATGGACAGACTCACTCTGGAGTTAAACGAGAAGGAAGACTCTGAATATTACAAAATTTGGGAGCGTTGGTATCATTGGTTTAGTAATCGAAATAAGTAATTAAATAACTAAAGAGTAGATAATTTAAGAATCAGAAATTAGGAATAACTAGGAGTTTTATAACGGGTATTCACACTTGAACAAGAATTAATATAAAATGTTTTTGTTTTTACAATTCTGCTTGTTCTTTTTTAATGTATATATGTAATTGTATGGAACGTTTTTTTAAACTATGTTTGTTTAATAAGGATTATTTTTAAAATTAAAAAAAAATAAGATGCGTGGATTTTCAATTCATTTTGATGGCTGACTGGGGAAGTCTGAGAGCTGAAGTCCATGCACCTTGAGGTTGCCAAGTTTAGGAAATCCTGACCAAACGAGAGGACCAATCCAAATTCTGTTGGCCAACGGTCACCGTTGTACAAATAAATGTTCCATGAGTTTCCTCCTATGGGAAATCTGATGAAGTCCCCTTAGCAGAGGTCATGGCAATCCTACCCACTCTTTCATTTGCCTTGTCCACATGGCTTTCTGCAGAAATACTTGGGCTCTTAACATTGACCCTTCTCTTCTCTGTGATCTCCTTCTCTAGAGTACTGGAAGATGCTGGCTTTATTCTATTACCCTGCCTTCTACTATCCCTTACTTGCCTGTGCTACTGTTCGACACAGAATCGGATACCTGCTGGGCTGCCTCCTGTCCTGGTGTCACTGTGTGCTCTACATCTGGCAGAAGGTGGAATGTCCTCAGTCATCCAAGGTAAAGAGAGAGAGAAGAAAGAGGCTGATGGGGAGAAACTGGGCAGGAGCCAAACTAGAAGAACAGCTCTCTTGCCTGAAGCTTGGAGACTTTCTGCCCACAGGATAGATCAAAGTTCTGGAGAAGTTTGGGACTCAAATTTTGGATTTTTAATAAATGCAGATGGGGCAAAGAATCAAAACATATTAATTTAAAGCAATTAATAGTAACTCCCCAAGTAAAACCATTTCTGCCTTTTCAGAAGGACATCCTGGGGACAACTTCTGGAGAAGGTCTGAAAGCCACACTTAGAGTTGGGGGATACTGGTCTGGGGCTACGGTTGCATGCATCTTTTGGTCATAATGCTTCAGAAGGTCCATGGTTAACATTTATGTGTCTCTAACTCAGTTAGCTAGACTTTAGCACATAACTACTACAAGCTAAATGTGACGATTTGTCCCAGAAGAATGAGGAAGGAGCTAACTAGGGAGAAAATTGTCAGGAATATGTATGGCATGAGGCTCATCCCAAGTGGCCTCCAGACCAGGAATCATTTGTAACCTATACATTGGACAAAGCAGATACTTTGGAGCTAAATCTCTGGATTTCCCATGGACTTCAGTGTGTTCTCAGCATCCAGGAAGGATGGCAGAAAGCAATTATGTGCACAGCTTGTAATTAACACCAAAGCATATTTTGAGTCCCTCCAAAAGGCACAAGGAAGAAAGCGGCCAAGAACACCCCCTCGGAGTTCCAGAGAATCTGAAGAAAGGGATGGAGAGCAATTAATTCATTCTCTTTGTTTGTGATTTTGCAACAATTCACAAGAGGACTTCGCTTGAGGGACCAACCCGCTCTCAAAATTCATCCATCCACAATGCGTTGCTGGTGGCAGAGAGTTTTTGGTCCATAAACCACAATCCCTGGGTCTGGAAACTTTCCCAGCGTAACATTAGCTGTTGAGAGATTGTGACCGAGATACAATTCATCACCTCCATCCTCAGTGGTCGCCACATTATTGTGTCTTTTTTTTTCCCTTCTCCTTTCTTCTCAGATCTACAGATATTACTCCCTGCTTTCTTATCTCCCTATCCTTCTGTGCCTCGCCATGCTGAGCCTTTGGTACCCCATGAAACTGGCCCAGACCTTCAAAGGAGATGCCAAGATGGCGGCAGAGAAGGTAACCTATCTTGGCCTTGTGCTCTCCAGCTCAAAAGGAGGCGACAAGAGGCCACCATAAGAACATCCATGATGAACGAGGTGCTGCAATGGTCTAAGTGTGAAAAAAAGGGTCACCATTCCCTTTTTTCAATGCCATTGTAAACGCCGAATTGTCACGAAACAAATGGTTCTAAGCCCATGTATGAACTAAAAATGTAGGAAAGGCAGCTGTTTGTTGTTGTTGTTTTTCAAATACTGTTTTTTTCCCTCTAATGTCCCCTCGTTGTTTTATTCGGGTCAACCCAACCTCTCAGCCCAAGAAGATTTGACTCTTAATGTCCCTCGTTCAGAGGAGAACTGATGCCTTATTGTACAGTTGTTGTATTTTTTTTTTTTAAAAAAGCAGTTTGTTGGCCCAACGGTGTTGGAATCCCCTCGGACTGTTGTTGTGTAAGAAATCCCTGCTTTGCAAAGCAACAATAGTCAGAGGAATGCTTTCGTGCCTTTGCCTGGAAATTTGCGTGCGGTTTTCGGGTTTCACCAAATCCACCCGTTTATACAACCCTGAGATGAAAGGAAGGGAGATATATATATATATATATTTCTCATTGTGGGCCCAGTCTTCTCTCTTTTCCTCACAATTCTCAGAATGACAATGCTGCTCTTCTTCCTTCACACCAGATGTGGTCAGGCATCTGCGCAGCCATGTAATTAACACCTTTGCAACTGTTAGCATGACTGGCGGAGCAGATGGAGATGATGAGAGACATTTTTAAAGGGGCAGCATGAATCAGACTTGTTCCGTTCATTTTATTTCTTTATTTATTGCTTTAAAAAATATAAAAAAAACAAAGCACAGGGCGAGAATGGGGGAGAAACGGCCAGGAGAAGCAGCTTGGCAACCTTCTCAGGGCAGAATAGCAAATTCATGCAACGAAATTTCATTTTAAGGTATGCCAATTAGTGTGCATTTTAAAGTGACCATAAAGTTGTTCTTCTAAGTCTAAATCCTTGGTTGCTTTCTGACCAGGGTAGTTTGCTTGCAGACGTTTCGTTACCCAGCTGGGTAACTTCATCAGTGGGGTATTTGGTTTTCTATTTTATTAGGGCAATGTTTTCTGGTTGGTTGGTTGGTTGGTTGGTTAGTTGTCTAATGTTAATCCTTGCTTATCTGGGTATTGTTGTTGGGTGCTGGTTGCAGGGTGAGGTGCTGAATATAAACAGGAAACAAATCCCACACACTCACTCTGATGAGGATACCTAGTTGGATAATGAAACGTCTGCAAGAAAACAACCGAGCTCAGTGAGCATTGAGGACCCCATAATTCAACCCCAAAATATACACATTTTCTTCTAGGAATCTGTTAATCTTCTGCCTTTAAAAAAAAACGGAGGCAAGGGGAGGGAGGGGATGCATTGGAGGGGGGAAAATCCAAAAGGGGAAGAATATTCATTTTGTGGATTTTAATGAAGTCCCCAAATTATTGGGATCTCACCTTGAATGCTTCCTTGTTCGCTTGAAGGATCCAGGAAGTAGTTATTATGAAGACTATTTGAAGCACATCCTGGCTAAAAGAACTCCCAAGAAAAGGTGAGACCTCTGTTTGAGCCCCCCACCCCACCACACAAGAACTGGAGGGTCCCAAAAGCAAGGGTTGGTGAGGACAAGCTTTGCATTTTGGGCATCTCTTCTGAACTTCTCCTTTCAGCATCAATGGAGTGAAGCCGAGCATGCGTTCCAGCCTCAAATCCTACCTGCGTAGCTTTATATACACACCCCAAGAAGGTACGGCAATTATATATATATATAGGTGTGTTTGGGTCTTTTCCCATGTAAGATTGATAGTATCTTGGTGACATTTCGGTGAGGTTCCACTTGCCATCCTCAGGCTGGTGTCTTCGGCTTCGTGCCAGTGCATATATATATATATTCTACATACATATATTCTTTTTCAGGAGGTTCTTAGGAGATGTTAGAAGGGCTTAGGGTAGCTTGTTTTTTTAACTGCCTCTCTGTTTTGGTGGTGGTTTTCTGGAAAGATCTCCAGAACATCTACATCTTTGTGATGGCCACATGTGTTGTGAAACAAGAAGTGGCCGAGAAGGTCTCCATCTCTTTGACTTTCTCCTTCTCTCATTATGGACCTGGTTTTCAACCCAGTGTTGAACTCATCTGGGTCTGTTGTACCTCAAGTCTCCCTAACCCTATCAACATCCCCAATGGGTAAAACTTAGCTAGCAAAATTTGGAAAGACCAGGGGTTCGTGTTCTACCAATCAGAAACATGCTTCTTGATATATTAGCCATGGTTTTGTGATTGCAGGTTTCCAGCTCCCACTGAAGCTGGCCCTCTCTCTAGCCATGGCTGTGATCGCTGTCTACCAGGTAAGGTCCATCAGAGTTTCTTCTTAGCCTGTCCTGCCTGTGGTAGGACCAGCCTCATCTGTGTTTCCCTGGTTTGCAGGTGTCCCTTCTTCTACTGGCATCCTTCATCCCCAACATCCAGATCATAAGAGCTGGGATGACCAAAGAAATGACAGCCCTCTTTGTTCAGTTTGGTCTAATTCCTTCTGAAAAGCCTGCCAATATTCCTGGAGACAAAGAGTTGGCAACAGCTAAGCACTACATCTGGTCATTAGAAGGTATGTTTCTTCAACAGTGGACAACAGTGTCCATTTCAGTGCTTGGTCAGCTGCAGCTGGAATGAAGAGGGTTCATTGCAGAATGCAAGAGTTAGGTCCAGAAACTCAAAACAGAGCAGAGCAAGGTGGCATCTGCTTGGAAGGAATTTGATGATCAATACTGAGAAGGCATTTCAACAAGCGATGACAAAGCTTGTTTTTGCTTGGTTGTCTCAATTCCCCCAGCAATATAAAAAATATACAGTGGTACCTTGGTATTCATCATTAACTGCTTCTGAGAGGCAGGATGGGTATCAAACAATTCCCCCCCCCCCATAAGGAATAAAGTAGTGAGTCACAAAGTAGGTGACACGGACAAATTCTAGCTTGTGCGTTGAGTACCAAACGAACGATGAGTAACAGGATAAAATGTTTGCATCACAATGCGTTGAGTACCAAATTCGATGAATTCAGAGCAGCTGAGTACCAAGGAACCACTGTATATTAAGAATGATATTTTTTTTAAAGAATGAACACAATGGACAACCCACCTTTTGTAATCCTGCAAGGATCACACCCAAGATCTATTCTGAATAGTCAATCGATCCATTTGACTATCGATCGGTCGATCGGTTTGAGTCAGAATATTACTTTTGGTCATGCAACTGAACTCAGTGGAGATCTGACTCAGTCTTTATTTAAAAAAAAAGTTGGACACCTGCAGAGAAGTCCACTGGTTCTCCAAGTCTCTTTAAAGGCACCCTTAAGGCTCATTTAGATGGATGCTGTTGCAATTGGATTCTGCAATTTGATTCTGCAATTCCATTCAAAGGAATGGCTGACTCAGTCCAGTTGCCTTCAAATCAGAGGTCTGAATCACAGCTTCCTATGTCCTTAATATTTAACATATGTTGGTGAGCATAGCTGGGCTCAGAGGTGCTTTTGTTGCAAATCTGAACCAGATTTGCCTATTTCTTCCTAAGAAAGATGGAGCTGTAGTTATCCAATGCCTTAAAATAGATGTCTGGGCTGAGACTAAACTGAACATGGGAGCCAAGGCATATTTTTACAAGTCCCTGGAGAAAATAGAATCATTTCAGAGATGTTTCATGGTCTGCAAAACTTCCTGGAATTTTAAGGTCCAAGATGCGTGGGATGTTTTTTTTTTTAAAAATGTAATCAGGAAACTGTCAAAGGGTTTGGGATAGGTTTTAAGAAACCAGCAGCACCATGACACAGCAGAAACATCTGCAGATATTTGCACTCATAAAGGCTTCTGACAACCAGCTGCGTGGAGCAAATGACCTGGTGAGACAGGAAAATTGCAAAGAAGGACAGAAGGAAGCTTCAAACCCAACAAACACACAACAACGGCCCCCATTGGTTCTTGTTACCTCCAGCTAAACTACTGTAATCCCTGGGCAGATTCTGGGTGGACACGGAGAGGCTGAAGAAGATAAACCTACACATTCTGAGAAATGAAAAAGAAAAACGTATTTAGATAACCTATTTAGAACCTATCACTGCTCTAGATGTTAGCTAGATCTGCACCTCTTTTGCCTGACCCTGACTGAAATCTGGATGGGTTTTGTTTTGATCTGATGAAAAAAAGCTGCAATGTTTTAGGAATCCTCTGGATCCTTCTTTGCCCCTTTCCTATTTTGCAGTGTGTTTCATCTCTTCCCTGGTCCTCTCCTGCCTGGTGACCTTCTGCATGTTAATGAAGTCCTTGGGAAACCACAGGTGAGGCCTCTTCCCAGGGTTCAGAGATCCAAACCATCACCACCACTTCCTCGTCCTCCTGATCACATGTTCTTCCTGTGTTTCAGGACTAATCTCCGGTGTCTCTACCGAGGGGCTGTTGAAAATGTGCTGTATCGTTCTTGTAAACTTCAACCTTCCCGGCAATCTCTCGTATGCTGGATGCAATTCACGGGTTTCCAAATATCCTTTGCCTGCCTAGGTAACCGAGGAGCGCTAATCCCACCCTTAGAAGGTAGAAAGTTGGAAAGAGTGTCCTGGGAGAAAAAAAGTCACGACAAATCACAAATCCACAACACTGTTGCCAAGAAAACTGCATGGATGTGTCTTCATGGCCATCAGGAGCCAATATCTGAACTTGAGGGAGTCTTTATTGTTTCCCCTGGCCTTATAGTCCATCTTCTGGGTAATAATTGGGCCCAAGAGTGGAAAGGGTGCAGCTGGGAAGAGGTGATGATGGTGGTCCCGAGGTCAGAACTGGTGTTCATTGGTGATCTTCCTTGCAACCCACGGGGTATTTTTATCTCTCTCTCCCAGCTCTGCTCATCCAACACATTGTCTTCTTCATTTGCATCGTGTGTTTTGCCTTCCTGATAGTTGTCCCACTGCAATCTGGCAGCAACATGTATCTTTTCAAAATTGTGGTGAACTTGTGGTAAGTGTTCCACAGAGCCAAGGTTGGAAGGTAACATGATTTGTCTGCCAGCCAGACCCTTGTGGAATTTAAGAGGTCCCAACCCTTCTATTGAACTGTCCACCTATCTCCTTGAACTAAAAACTGCCCAAGCTTGACCGTATCTCTTGAATGTATCACACTAACTTCTAATGTGGTGGTTAGAACCACTACTGATCCCTAAATTGTTGCTTTTAGTAAAATTGAACATTCATTCATTGGATGATGGATGGTTTTGTTTTTTCCTAGGCCCTTCTGGTTGACCTTGGTTGTTTCATTCATTGTCCAGAACCTGCTGGTCCGCTACTACTTTCTGGAACGGGACGATCTACCCAGAGAGTTGACCAACAGGTGATTATTGAAAACCATCCATTGTAGAATAGACGAATAGTTGAAAAGAATTCTGGGGATTGTCTAGTTGGGACAATCAGTGCTGCCCGGTGTTGGAATTCTGCAATGAATGATGATCAAATAATGACAAAGAAGGCATCCGTGATCTTATGTTGGACCATCTGACTACAAAGTCCAGAATGGATCACTTGGGCTGGCAACATCTGCTCATTTATAGGAACAGACCATGCCCTTGTGTGCTTCTAAACTCTTTTGGAGATAACATTGCATTTTAGACTAACAAAAAGGACAGGTTGGAGAAGAGTTTGTAGCTCATCTGGCCAGATGACCTCCATGCCATACCACAAGACCCTTGATAGATGACCATCAGCCCTGCCTCTCTTTTACACACCTTCAGCAAACTGAGTCCACCACCCCGTGAGTCACCTGTTCCATTGTCGAAACAGTTCATCTACCGTCACAAACTTTTTCTGATGGCCACTCAAATTTTACTTCCTTGTAAATGTAAGGATTTATCTTCTGGAACCGATTCTGATCTGTTTGGCTTATTTTCTTCCTTCAACCCTTCAGATATTCTGACAACTCCTCCAGATTTCCTTAAATTGAAAAGTTTTAGGCAAGAAGAAATTAGGCAGTAATGAGAGCCATCATCATTGGCATTGATGTTACCTGGACATTTATTATTATATCATTGCAGCCAGTATTGTGTACGTTGGTGTGTGCCTTACTCATGACTCATGCTTCCCTCTTATGCAGGAGAGCGTTTTACATTGTGACCTACATGTTTTTCCCTATCAATGTGCTCCTGGGCTTAATGGCAGGAATCTGGAGAATGGTGATCTCGGCCCTTTATAATATTGTTCATTTCTGCCAGTTGGATGGGAGTCTGCTGAGCCGTGGAGTGGAAGGCTTTGATCCAGGTAAGGATCCCCTGCAGTTGTCAATTTAGTCACGTGGTCATGAATGGATCTGGATTCCCCATGGCGTTTGCTCATCCGAAGGTCGCGCTCTGACATCTTCCACCCCCATTACCGGCATCCGTCTCTTTCTTGCAGGCTACCGTACCTACTGCCAATATTTGAAAATTGAGGTCAGCCAATCCCACCCAGCCCTGAAAGCCTTTTGCCTCTTGCTTCTTCATTGGCACAGTGCCCAAAATATGCAGACCCTCCAGCTCAGAGATGCAGAAGAAGGTAAGAAGTCCTCCGAGGGCCGAGTCCAGGAGAAAGCTGCGATAGGATAATGGAGAAAAATGGATGGACAGTTGCCAGTGTCACTCCAAAGCTTTCCTCCGAAGTAGAGTTACACAGGTAGCCCTCGACACACGACCACAGCTCAGCCCAACATTTCTGCTGCTGCTAAACAAGAGAGTTGTTAAGTGAGCTTGGCCCCGTTCTATGCCCTTTCTTGCCACTGTTGTTAATTAAGAGAACCACCGCAGTTGTTAAGTTAGCGACACCGTTGTGAACGGCCAGATTCACTTCCCCATGGACTTTGCTGGCTAGAAGGCTCACAAAAGGGGAACTTGTGACCGTGGCACATTGCAACCGTCGTAACTATGTTACAGTTGCCAGCATCTGAATTTTGATCACCTGACCATGGGGGGAGGCTGCCACGGTCGTAAGTGTGAAAAAAGAGTTCTAAGTCACTAGATGAATTGTCGTAAGTGGAGAACTACCTGTATTCAACCTTCCAGAGAAATAAGTCCAAATAATAATAATCACAATTCCACCGCTTTCCTCTTCGTCTCTCTTTTTCATGTGTGTCTTCCTTTAAAAATCTTCCTTCTCTAACTTAACAAGGTTTTCTTTTTAAGCCTGGAATCAGGATTGCATGAAAAAAAAAAACCCTACCAAATCACAAATCACCCCTTATTCTCTGCTTCTTCTGAAGTGCTTGGTCCACCCTAAATGTTGGGGGTCATTTTTTTTTTGCTAGAAAGAAAGCCAAGGATGGCAGGCTTAGAAGTTAAAAGCAGAACAGAGTAGTCCCCAAAATGGGGATTTTGCAAATGTATGTCATGCCTTTCCTGATTATCCTCCACTGACCCCCACACACAACCTTTTAACCCAATTATTTTTCTCAGCAGGAATCAAACTCATGAAGACCACCAATTCAGCACCCAAAGCATCCAAGGGCCAACAGAACCGGGTCCGATGGCGCCTGGCGTACACCCTCCTCCACAACCCTTCCCTGCTGCCCTATCGCAAAGGGGCCCTTGTGGACGCAACAGCTAATGGGACCAAAGCCAGCCTCACCGAGCCTTGATGGAACCATCAAGGTTTCTTGGAAACAATGGACTCCCCCATCAGGAGATGATGGATGGATTCCATCACGAGTTTTCAACTGGGGTTCTTCAACTTCTTCTCCATGCCTCTTTCAGGCTCATGCGTCTACCCTGACCTGCTTTTGTAGACGTAGAAGATGATGGAGGTCTTAGTTGTCCTCCTTTCCTTTCCCACCCCACCCCACCCCAGGACAAACCAGCTCTTGATGGGCGTGAAACCCAAAGCAAAGGTTTGGAATTGACCCAAAGCTGATCTTTTTCTTGGTATAACAAGACATTCCTTAGCATGTGTCCTCCTGGTTTTTTTTAAACATGGAAAACCTGTCGGTGTGGTCCTTCACATATCTTGGGTTTCCAAGCCTCCTGAAGTGCTTGGCCCACCATAAGTCTTGGAGGCTCACTTTTTTGCAAGAAAGAAAGCCAAGGATGGTAGGGTTAGATGTTAAAAGCAGAACAGAGGCCAAGAGTGGTCCTCAGAATGAGGATTTTGCAAATGTACATAATGGGTTCTTTTTGAATGTTAGAGGTGGCTGGTGTTTGAAATGGAGAATTTGTACAAATGCGTTGAAGAAGCTGCTTTATTTGGTTTAAATTCCCACATACACTGTTCCAGATTGTTAACAGGATGGCCACCATTCCTGAGTAGAATTAAGAGTTGTGTTGTAAATATGGAGGAGAAGAAGAAGAAGATGACGAAGAAGAAGCTGGATGATCAAAATACATGCGCAAGGAAAAACAAACAAACACATCTCAGAGTTTTTAATCCCTCCAGTTATATTGAGAAAGACCATACATAGCTGTGTCCATCCCTCTTCGTGCCTACGGTAGTTACAGAGTTGCTTCTCCTCACTCTTACCTTGACCAGGTAGGGTTCCCGCCCATCTCTTTTAAAATTAAAACAGCCCCCGGTTTCAGGAGCTGGCCAGATGACTTCCACGCACCTGGTGAACGTAGAGTAATCAAAGAATACAGAAACCTGATTTCTACTACAATGAATAATAAATGAAACCTCATTGTTATTCTCTAGGAGAAGGTGTGCTTTTGTCTTCTTCTCCAGCACTTCAGAGGTATCTCTCTTGGCCTGCCGGACATCGAATGCTGGAAAGATGCATTTGATGGGGAAGTTGTTTTGACGATGCTGGGACTAAAAAAAATAAAAATACAACTGCACAGAGAAGGGTGAATTTGTAGTCTGCTCCTTGTACAGCCTCTGGTTTGCTGCAAAAGATTTTTTTTCCAGATCTCACCTGTTCAAAAGATCAGAGAGCAGGAATAGAAGACTTCCAGAAACACAACACCTTTGGAAGACTGTAGCTAGATTTTCCATTTCCCAATCTGGAGAATCTGAAGACTACATCCCTTGCTTGCTTCTCCTCAGCATGTTTTGGAAGAGAGTGTCCACTGCCACCTTACGCTGGCTTGTGCTTCGCTGCTATGTGGTGACAGACTTCCGTGAACTATGTGGCGAGGGGGAAGGCTTGGGGAAATGAAAGTAAGTGTTGTGTCTCCTTAGGATGCTGCCTCAAGGTCAGCCAACTGGAAGTTGGAGGGAGCTGCATACCAAACTGTGCTTGGGCTGACCGTTAGGAAAACATCTTGCCTGGAACCTGATTGGTTACACCGGGGTGGGCACAGTGAGAAACAGTTAATGGGGATAAAAGTAGAACTTAGGGATTTTCTGGCATGTGATTCTCAGTTCTGGCTATGCAGTACCGAAACATGCTTGATCTCTAATAAAAATTATGCCTTTCTCAACGAATGGAGCCAAGGATAGTTTCTAGTTAGATATTTAACAACAATTGGCAACAATTGGAGAAAATGATATCTGAAATGATGGGGAAAATAATAATATTGAGATTGGAACTTATATTATTGTTGATAATTAAGGAAACAGAATTAACAAAATATGAGAAAGAACTGATTAGAATTATGATTA
>JAEANM010017934.1:0-12807 GCA_017656035.1 Myanophis thanlyinensis | reverse complement strand
GTTAAAAATTTAAAGATCTACATCAAAAGATGTTTTTATGTTTTATATGTATGTATGTATGTTTTGTTTCTGTCTGTCTTTATGTGTTTGGAAAAAAATAAACAAATTTAAAAAAAAAAAAAGAAAGTATCAACAAAAATAATTTTATTCACAAATCTACTTGTTTTTTTAACCAAAACCATAAATAAACATTGCGAGAATATAATTATTTTCCACTTCATGACACACCAGCTATGAGATTTGATTCAGCCTTGTCAAAACAGTTAACTAACTAAAGAGGTTTTCCATTATGATAATATGCCACAAACACTTTTTTCCCAAGGTCGACCTGTTTTGGGGTTGAAAGACATGCCTGAACTGCCTTCAGAGATGGAATGACTCCACAGTTCCATCTCCATGTTTAGACTACTGCCAAGAATAAAAAAGATCCAGATTCTATGGCCTGTCTATTAAATCTAACATTAATCTTTGCTAGTGTGTAAATCATGAAGGGCCTAAACATCTCTGAATGGAAAAATATGATATTGTCATTTTAAGTGAATTGTCACACTGGGCTTTTTATGCGTCATTGCTCACCAAAACAAATCCAGAAATGCTGATGCAGGTTCACCCTAAGTCAAATATGTGTCCTGTCCTGCTCTATTTATTTTAAGTTTGACATTTTTGAGAAAGTAAAATTGGTCATAGCTTGGATCTGACTTTGAATCATAATTGCTTCCAGAGCAAATTAGGCATAAACATCTGTGCAATCGATGAATTAGAACATGCAGCAAACTTGTCTGAGAACTGCCAGTAGCTGAATGACTCAGATTATTATGAAACAATATAATGTAGCACTAATAGTATACCATAATGATTATGCATCAAGCATGTCAGATTGTATACTAACATGTAATTGTTTTAACCTTTTTCTTCCAGAATTAAAAGATGTTAGGTCACATCCAAGGAAACAAGGTATTTTTCTGGGTCAGTTCCTTTGTTGCTATCCCCTTAACAGTTTCATGGGCCATGCTCTTCAATAAAGAATAAGAAAGAACTGTTTTAAGTCCTCTCTCACGCAGCATTGAAGTATCTGGAAGGGAAAGGAGAAAGACCTGCTCATCCTGGGTAGTGAGTTCAACATTCCATATACGGTATATAAAAAAATTGCCTTTTGAAATTAGGCAAAAGTTTCTATAGTTATTCTGAAACCTATATAGAAGAAATGCATATCTTAGGATGGCTAGGCTAAGCTACTTCAGTAGAAAGAAGGAAAGGTGTAATTTTATGGGAAATAAAAATATCAGCAAGCATGTATAGGGATGTTCAAGGCATATATCTACTTTGCAGGACATTGCATGATATAGGATTATCAATTAAGTAAAGCAGATTATTCCTTATGCTGTTATATATAAAACCTCTGTCATTTAGATATTGTGAGAGATAAGATTTTCTTAGTCCAGGTCTTCACAAAACAATATGTCCACACCATAGAAATAACTTCTATTTTATTATTTTAATAAAAACAGCAAGAAAATCTTCACATCTCAATAAATACTCAATATATTAAGTATACAATATATATTCACATCTCAATATAGTTAAGCTTTGTAACAAGCATTATCTTCAAATTATTAATTTACTCTTAGAACATTGCTACATGACAAGTAATTAAATATAATTATCCCTCTTTTTACATATGAGAAACTGTAAAATATACATTTGTTGTACATCCACTTCTGTATATTAAAACTTGTGCTATTAATTAAATGAATACTGTAAAATCAAACTAGAATTTCAGCCAGTGGTAAAAATAATGCAGAAAGCATTAATTCAGAAAAAACAATACAGAATACAAGATGTTTCACGGCTGTTCAAAAGGCCAGTCTTGAATAGTTTTGTCATTATATTTCCCTTCTTTTTTTGTTTTTTTTCTTTGTTAAAAAAATTAATAGAAGTATAGACTACAATCATTACATACTTTGAATCAGACCCTGATTTTTAATTTGGAAAAAAGCCTTGGGCCAATTTTTAGGATCTCAAGTCAGTGATGGGATTCAAATAATTTAACAACCGGAACTTCTTAGCAAGTTAACAACCGGTTCTAGCGAATAGGCGCAAACTGGTTGAATCCTACCTTTGCCTCTAGTCCAGATATCTGAATTTTCATATACTAATCTTTACTTTACTGTACGTGGATTATATATATGGATTACATATGATTTGCATTTATAGAACTAGTTGCTGTTTTTGAGAGGAAAAAGTATGACAAATTTCCATGAGGCAACTTATTTATATAATTAATTTTTGTGTTACCTCAGTCACAAGTTCAACTGCAGGCAGGTTATATATTAGAATCAACAATTTTGAAAACTTATATCTAACAGTAAATTGGGTAAAAAAGCAAGACACAATATCAAATCTAATCCAATAACAGGGAGAGATTATAATACATATAGCCTCTGGAAAGGCCAATTTTTATGAAAGATTGGCAAGTCCGCCCCCTCCCCCAAAATCCTGCTGTGTTGCTCAATATAATGGTTGGTGATGGAGTATTCTTAAGAGGGATGAGTGAAAACCCTGGGAATGCATAGCGATAGTATAAACTGATTTCACCCAGGCTGATCCCATTTGCCAGTTAAAGCAAATAGGCACCTATATTCTGCAGTAGTGATATAGGAAGATGTTAGAGGCAAGTGATCATTTTAGTGACAATGGCAAATGCATCATTTGATTTTGCATGGGATAAAGTCATAATAAACTACTCCGTTTTATCCCCTCCCCCCCAAATGTGGATAGATAAAAGTGTCTTTCAAACCTGGCAACCTTAACACATGTGGACTTCAATTCCCAGAATTCCCTAGTTGTCTGAAGCCAGGTTTGAAAAATGCTGAGATAAAGCAATTGACAATATACAGTACCAAATTATGAGCCCTTCAGGCCTAATGGCATTCAATGTGCTACTGAGAAGAGGCTGAGCATCTTTCAGGATATTAATGGTATTAATGATATGGTTACACTGAAGTCTTCAGAATTCATTCAGAAGGAGAACATCAGGAATTTATTTGAAATTATAAACCTCCTTGATATGGATCAGTAGAATGAATTTAAATACAGTCGATATAAAAGGTTTATACACCCTTATTAAAATGCCAGTTGTAAAAAGATGTAAAAAAAATCAGACCAAGATAAACTACTTCAAGAATTTTTTTCACCTTTAATATAACAAATGAGCTGCGCAATTCAATTGAAAAACAAACATACCTTTTAGGAGGAAAAATAAAAATAAAAAACTTACAATAACGTAGTTGCATAAGTGTGCACACCCTTCAAATCTGGTGCTTTAAAGAATCTTCTCAAAGTGAATGTGTTTGTTTAACAGGCAGCATTTTTTCCAGGTTCAAACAAACACCTAAGAAAGTTGGGCTTCTTTAATGAATAGTGAAGAGCCATGCTTGTGTGAACTCCAAAGAACTTTTAATCATTTTCAAACCATATTCAACTCTACAATTCATGTTTATTCAGAGTAACACAGAATAAATTCAGCAGGACCTAATTCAAAGTGTATATATGATTGTAACTGAAAACTCATAATAAGTTAATTAAATGGCTTATCTAAACACAGGCAGTTGTAGCTGATACTTTACCTTGATTTGTGGTTCTACATCAGAAGTTACAATAAAATATTAGGGCTGTAGCAATGTTTTTGGAAAGATGAAACTATTTCAAATCCCAGATGATAATCTCTAAGTATAATCTTGCTCATGCTTTGTAAACTGATCTGGAGAAATAGATGCACCCCACCCAGAACAGTATTGTCAACTAGAAATACTGATTTAGTGTGTCAAAAGAAGAATCAGAATTATAATACTTTGGGTAAATGGCATTTGGAGTACACATCTGTAGAAATACATTTTAAATTCTACTGATTTGATTTTGTGTTTTAAATAGGAGTATAATTCTATTGGAATGCTACAGTATTGGGGAGGGGACTGTGATGGTAGGGCTACCATAGTAGGCTGCAAAACTGCAGCTGATCATTTTAAGTTCCACAGTTCTACAGCCAGTGTGTGGCTAGTGAGTGAAAGTTCTAGGAGTTGAAATCAGCATATCTGGAAATCACTAAGGTTGGGAAACCCTGTCTTAGAGATTGACTTCCCCTTTTATTATCCAATTACAATAAAAATGAAAATGACACCATGCAAAAACAATAAAACTATAGTTTAGAATAGTTTAGAAATGTTACAAAGAATTACTAAAGAATTTAATATATCAAACTAACATAATACCTAAACACTGCCTGATTAGTATTTATATATGTACATATTATATTTATCCTATTTAAAAATGGCTGGAGTATCTTTCAAGGTGGATTACTTTAAAAAAATTCAGATAATAAAATAAAATAAATACAATCCATTGGCATTAGCATCCATTGGCATCAATCTGCAGTTTAGACAGTACAAACAGTAAAGATACAAATGCAACTCAAAATAAGAGCAGTGCAATGAGTTGCAATCATGAAAAAGCTGAAGAAAAGAAGCGTCTCTCCCCCTCCCCAGATTTCCTAACATCACACCCTGATTAAGCTCTAATGTAGATTGTATAAGGAGAGAAGGTCTATAAAGAAATGACCAGATATATGCATTAATAGTTTGGAATTGAAATCAGGGAGGAAGTCCTCCGTTGGGGATAACATCAATCTGCAATTTGTGATAGGGTAGCAAAGAGGACTAAGGGAGTTTCTTCTACTTTTCCTTATCCCGATTACTGCATGTGCAGAGTAAAACTTGATCTATGTATTACTCTTAACAATAATGCAGTTTATTTGATTTTAGTTTGTGCAATCTATTAATTTAGCCATTACAATTTGTAAACTGAGAGAAAAGAATATCTGTAGCTCAAGATTGAACTGTGGGGTCCTTGGTGTTCTCTGAGCTTGGTTGTTTTCTTGCAGCCATGTCATTTCCAAATTGGGTAACATGATGACAATTTGTGGCTTACTTAGTAAGCCATGGTTAAACAAATTATGGGTCAACATAATGAAGGAACTTGATTTGTATATAATGTTAGGTATCCAGCTCTGAATGATCCTTAAACTGGAGGGCAGCACCTCTTTCAGGAGCACGGTTAATCAGGATTTGCATTGTGTTAGGGGCTGATGTTCTATAAAAGGGTAGGGAAAGTTGAGTTTCTGAGATAGTGCCTTCCTTCCTCACTAATAAAGCCATAAAGCACTGTTACTCAATTTTGTACCAGGTATGTTGGGTTTATAGATACATGATAGCACTATTTTGGGGAAGACTGCTTTAAGGTTAGGATTAATATTCAGTCTAGGTATTTGTAAACTGCAGTAGGATGTAATAAATATTTGTATGAGGATTTGCAATCAATCGCAGAACAGACTATTGATATTCAGTAATAGTTTGGGGAAGATGGTCACGGAACATACGGTAGGTAGAATGCATTAGAAATATTTGTTCAGTCAAAAACAATAAGGAAGCTGAACTGGAGCTAATGTTCCTTATCATATGGTGTGATATTTAGGCAAGGTATTCTACATTTTTTTAATTGACTCCTTATGAAGTTTTAATGAGTGGAAAGTTGCCTTTTGCCTTTTGCAGTAACTTGTATACTATCCATTTGGGGGCATTATTTCATCTTAATGCACGCAATATTTTGACTGTATATTTTGCATTTAAATTCATTCCAAGTCCTTAATTTGTCTGCTTCCTGTAGTAGCTGATATCTACATTTACAGTTCTTTCCAGTTGCTGCTTCCATTAATGTAAATGGAATATTTTATGTTTCATGCAAATGAGGCCCCTTCAAAAAGGTTTTACTTACATTAAAGACTCCTCTGACAGTGAAAGGAATAGGCAGTGGTTTGTCAGCATTGATAAATATGGTTTACCAGGACATTGTACTTGTATTTTTAAAAATGATTTTTTTTTGTAATCAGGATGGTTTGGCTGACATAAGTAATTCGTAAAGTTATCATTCACAAGAGATTACTAGTTATCTATTTCTACAGAATTATTTGAAAGTCAGTTAAAACAGTCATCTGAATTATGGTAAAGTAAGCATATATAATGCTTTTGTAAAGTTGAGTTACAAGGTTTACTCTGAGTTCTTTTTGAGGAAGTGGAAGGTTTCAACAATAGCAGAAAATGTTCCACCCAGATTTTGCTGCAGCAATTGTAAATATATTTCCTTGCATACAAAGATTAAAAAAACAACAACACATTGGTACTAGAAATACAGAATCCAGAGCATATTCAAATGATGTTTCTATGTACACGAGAAGAGGAAGAAAGAAGTAGGATAGATTATGGGCTACTCTGTCTAAGTAGGCTATGAAAACATAGGTGATACAATTAGAATACATAGCCCTGTCATGCTACCCATTTAAAATCATCATACCCAAACATGGCTAATGTGAACAAGGGTGGTATATTTTGGGAATCTAGATTGCTAAAAATATTATTTATTTTTATTGTATACTGTTTTTCTATAAATCACTCCATTCTTTATATACCTTCCATTGGAACATCTCTTAGCAGCCTAGGAGAACTTGTTCAGGTACTACAATAAATTAATAAATGTACAATAGTAACAAAAAATTGACATGAACAGTTTATGTAAATATAATTAATGATAAATATTTTTCTTGTCATATGTGCTTGATTTCACTTGGGACGAGACAGGATGAACCTTGGATTAATAGTTTACGACCAATAGTATATTTATCATAATTGAATTTTCAATGTTCTTTGAAGGAAGTTATTAGTATCAGATATAAAGCTAAGACATGTTTACTTTGCAGATTTTCCCTGTGAAACATATGGAGCTATGTGATGGTAAGTAAGAGGCATTGTTAGCATAGTGGCCACAATTCAAATTCTTCAACTGGTTACTCATTCTTTCCATGTATCAGGAAGTAGAAATTTACTCTAAAATGAAACATTTGTTCCAGTTCCAGGGCAAAATGTTAATATTCTCAGGCATTTGTTCAGTGAAATAAGCATGTATATTTTACAATATTTGGAAGAATAATCAGAGCAATTTTGCAAGATTTCTTATTAGAAATTTATAATCTTACAAAAAGTAGGGAATCAGTATGGAAAAACAACTCAAACCAGTGGTGGAATTCAAATTTTATTACTACCGGTTCTGTGGGTGTGGCTTGGTGGGCATGGCATGGCTTGAGTCCTGTGACTGGGTGGACAGTTTCTGTCAGCAGGGCAATAAAGATTAGGCTAGAAACAACATCAGAATGTTTTTCCTGCCTTCCTTACAGGATTAACCCTGTAAAGTGGGAAAAAAATGAGATTTCTTCTAACAACCGGTTCTCTGAACTGCTTGGAAAATTTATTACTGGTTCTAGTGAACCTGCCAGAACCTACTGAATTTCACAAAAAGCACTGTATTTTTTTCAAGTGGGCTGAATCAAATTTCTCCAGAAAACTGAATGCAAATAATAGGTGTACAGTTCAACAAATTGAATAATATTTAAATAATTTTCTTGGATTTTTTTTGTTTTGTTTTCCTTTTTTAAAAAATTAAAGTTCAGCATGTACATTTATACAATTAAATATAGGTAGTTTCTGACATAACAACTGTTCATTTAGTGACTGTTTGAAGTTACAATGGCACTGAAAAAAGTGACATGATTGTTTTTCACATTTACGACTGGCGCAACATCCTCACAGTCACATGATCAAAATTCAGACACTTGGCAACTGGTTCATATTTATGATGATTGCTAGGGTTATGTGATCACCTTATGGGACCTTCTGGCAAGGAAAGTCAATGGAGAAACCACATTCACTTAACAACCATGTTACTAACTTAACAACTGTAGTGATTCACTTACTGATTATGGCAAGAAAGGTCATAAAATGGGGCAAAACTCAACAACTGTACTGAATGAATTTAAGAGTTGAGACAGTGCTACAAAAAGGATTTTTCTGCTATAATATTTCAGACCAATCAAAGTTGTTCATAGCTCAGTGTTTCCTGAACATGTGAGCTAAAAGGGAGGTGGTGTATTTGCATAGCAATTAACAGTAGTTAAGATTGTGGAAGAGACAAGTCAGTCCTAAAGGAGATCAACCTGACTGCTCTTTAGAAGGCTAGATCCTGAAGATGAAACTCAAATACTTTGGCCACCTAATGAGAAGGAAGGATTCACTGGAGAAGAGCCTAATGCTGGGAACGACTGAGAGCAAAAGAAGAATGGGAGAGAATGAGGTGACTGGATGGAGTCACTGAAGCAGTGGGGGATGATAGAGGACAGAAAGGCCTGGAGGAACATTGTCCATGGGGTTGCAATGAGTTGGACATGGCTTCGCAACTAACAACAACGAAGATATTTTAAGAGTATCTTCCAGAGGTGAAATTCAGCAGGTTCTAGCAGGTTCTCTAGAACCGATAGTAAATTTTCTAAGCAGTTTGGAGAACCAGTTGTTAGAAGAAAACTCCTTTTGTTTTTTTCCACTTTAAAGGGTTAATCCTGTAAGGAAGGCAGGAAACAAACATTCTGGTTTAGTTTCTAGACTAATCTTTATTGCCCTGCTTAGAGAAACTGCCCACCCAGTCACATGACCACCCAGCCACGCCCACCAAGCCACGCCCACAGAACCGGTAGTAAAAGAAATTGAATTCCACCCCTGGTATCTTCTATTTATACGATGAGACATTCTTATTAAATCTGCATCAGAAAAGAAATGACAATTTACTAGTTAATTGGCTGTACATAGTTGGCAGGAAAGAGACCAAGCGTTCCATGTAAACAGCCTTTCCACCAATGTTCATCAGAGTTGTCGAGGACTTCTATGATGTCTCCAGTGCAGAATCCTAGCTCATCGCCCTCTGCCGCCTCAAAATCATACAAGGCCCGGACCCATTTTGGCCTCTAGCAATAAAGAGAAAGAAATGCATCAGCCACAAATACAAATCTTAGAGATTATAGTGAAATTTACTATCATCAAATCACAATGACCTAACTTTTCTTGTAATGAAGAGATGTTGTACCTTATCCACCTCATACATTGTTCATTTCTCCACCCACTCAACGTTTTCCCTTAAAAAAATGGATTTTTTCAGATTATTTTCATACCCAGATTATTTTCATACCCAGCTGTCTGTTTTGTGTTCCATATTTCTAATTTCTCTAATTTCTGATGACTGTGCTAGGATGCCTTTGTAATTTTGAGAACACAGGCAGTTACAGAAAAAGAAAAGAAAGTCTAAACTCTTTAGAATTATCATAAGCAGGCATGTAGATTTTGAAGGAAAAGGTATAGAAAAATCCAGAGCAGATAAATTGAAGAGCATTGAAACAGTATAGTTCTGATGCTGGGAAAGAGTGGGTTAAGGAGAAAAAAAAACAGATTCTGTTATAGTAATAGTCAAGCTAGGCAAGAAATAAATTTTTGGGCCATGCTGTGATTTAACAAGTGTGGAGAAAAAGAAAAAATGGAAGTTCAGAAAAGACAATATAAGAGCAGAGGTTTCAATAATTTAAATCTATTAATATACAGTAGGTTTAATAGAAGTATGTAGGTGCTATGTACATAAACATTTGGTCGCTAGAATAATTGTAATTACATTTTACATGAGGCTATCATAATAATAAACAGTATTGTATTTCATTTCTTAGCTTTCTATGTGTCTGGCTTTATACCTATCTATACCCACACTCTGATACTTATAAAGATAACACATTGACATTTTGCTTTATAGTATGTCAGGTGGACCGGCATTTAAGAATACAAAATCTACTACTGAATATGTAGATTTGTTGTAAAAACAAAAACCAAGAAGACTTTACAAAAGAATTCCAGCAGAGGGATCCACAGATTGTGGTAAAAGAAATCACAGCACACATAAAAAAACAGGCAAAGCTTTAATCACATTGTCATGGCTGCCACAGTGATGTTTTCCCTCATTTTTGGATGGGGAAGGAGAGTAACTGATAGATTTGTTATCAGGCTGCTTACAACTATAGGTATACAACCACAACTGAACACAAAAATTTCTGTTGTTTAGTGAAACATTTGTTAAGTGGGTTTAGCCCCATTTTATGATCTTTCTTGCCACAGTTGATAAGTGAATCAATGCAGTTGTTTTCAAGTGAATCTTGCTTCTCCATTGACTTTTCTTGTCAAAAGGTCACAAAAGGTGATCACATAACCATGGAACACTGCAACCATCATAAATATGAACCCGTTGCCAAGCATCTGAATTTTGATCACATGACTATGGGGATGCTGCAACAGTCATAAGTGTGAAAAACGATCATGTCACTTTTTTCAGTGCTGTTGTAACTTCAAATAGTCACTAAATGAACTGTTGCAAGTCAAGGGTTACCTCCATATGAGCACTTTTTCTAATTAACAAAGTTAATTGACAGAAACCACAGAGTTGTCTCTAGGTTTATTGGTCTTCCGAGGCACCACATTACGTTATATACCAAAGGTTATAATACACATGCCCAGCTATTTCTGGGTTGAAGGCTTGATCTTAAGAGCTGTGTTGCACCAAAAGATAGTGTGTAGGATCAAGACAATAGCGAAGATTGACTTTGTTTACACTTAAAGTGAATTAATATAATTAAAATGCATACCCATAAATTATTTAAATTATTTCAAATTGAAATTATTAAATAGCTCCTATCACATTAAGTATTGCTGTTTCTTAGCCATTTTGGAAGTTCCTGAGAGCTTTCCCTAAGCTTTCCATTTTGCTTAAGTCATTTTTCTCTTCCAGTGACATACATAGAAAAATTAAATTGATCTATTTTGAGCTGTATTACTTGTCAAACTAAATTCTCTCTCTGAAAAAAAAGATGAGTACCTGTACTTGTTGTGCTGGATCAGTGTGTCTCCGGAACATAGATGATGCACCTGGTTCTTTGCAATCCTTTGGGCCCTTAGGTCGATCTTGAATATCCAAGCTTCTGCCATGTCTATTCTATGAAGTAAAAAAATACAACTTCACCACTATGAATATTATCCAACATGGAATTCAGATTTTCATGGACACCTATTAATATTAATAGCTATTGCAGTAAACATGTAGTGTTTTTTATATATTGTGATAGGGTTAGTTATAGTCTATTTATTATTATAATTATTAATAACAATATAATGACCAGTATTTCAAAGATAGGAGAACAATGTAACCTCAATTATACTAACTTTATTTTTTAAACCAAATTGTTTAAAGTGTCATATGGGTTAATATCAGGCTCAAAGAACCTAGTCCACATACAAAGGATTCAAAATTAGTGATTTATTGCTCAAGCATATACATGCGAATTTTCTCAAACTAACATTTGCACCTGGGTTAAACTAGAGAAGGTTCAACAGCATTCACAGGAGATTGGACTTTGTTCTCTTGTAACTGCATAGAGACTCTAAACTGATTTCTTTCTTGACTCCTTCCCCTGACTCTGCAAATCTTCTCTTACAATTAATGCCATGAACTGTGGGGAGGGAGGAGGGCAAGGGAGAGAATAAAAGTAAGTGCTATATCTCTTCAAGACTTCAAAGTCACCCGGCATACCAGCTGTATACCAACTTGTGCTTGCACTGTCTGTTATGAAAATATCCTGCTGGAACCTGATTGGTTGCACGGGGGTGAGTAATGGGAGATGGTCAAGGGAGGGAAAAGTTGAACTTAGGAATTTTGACACACAATTCTCAGTCCTGGCTTAATGTCAGACCTGCCACAGTTTAAGCTCCTAAATAGAAATGATCCTTTGCTCCATTTGTTGAGAAAGATATAGTTTTATTAGAAGTCAAATGTAATGCAAAGCCAGAACTGAGGCCTGTGAATGGGCAGAGCACCAAAAAAGGAGCTCCTGAAAATGAGCAAGGAAGGGTCATGGAATAGCCAACTACTTGAACCCCCAGCTGAGGCCATGACCTACCATGGTCCACCTAAAAGAGAAGAAGCCACAACCAAACTCAAGACTGTGGCAAATGAAGGAGATTAAACCAAAGGTTCTCTTTATGCTTCAGCAAGGAGGAAAATGCCCTAATGAAAATCCAGAAGCTGGAGGAAGAGCAGCAGGATAACAAGCCAGGATACTCAGAATTTTATTTATATGCATCATTACTATAAACATCACAAAAATAAGCTGGAAAAATTTTCAAAAATGAAATGCTTTATTTTATTTTTGAACAAAGCTCTGTGTTGGCAATGTTATGCCTAAAAATTATAAAATACCTAAAGATTGAGAACCTGATTATGTTTGTATATCAGTTTGGGCCATTGTTCATCATGTCTAGCCATAATTGTGAAGCCATGCAAATCATCACCATCACTATCTTCCTATGGAACACAGAGATCAGAAGGCATCTACTTAAAATCTTAAAAACAGGAGCCAAATGTCAAAGAAATACATATAGAATAATTCTGAACTAAGGAACTAGCTGAGTTGAATGGAGTTCATAGTTTATAAACATAAAAATCCATTTCTATTTATCATAAGCTTTCTTAATTAAACTTAATTGTATTTATTTAAATCAAATTGGACACTGCCAACTCTGCAAAGCACCCCTGTACTTGCCTTTGGGCAACAACAGCATTCTGCCTTTGTTGCAGTATATTTGTGCTCAAGGCAGCCCTCACATCCTGCCACTTTGGGCTCAGAACTGTTGCTGCCTACATGGCTTGCCGGCTGCTCTCGCAGCATCTTGTGCAGCACAGTGAAATTTAGTGTGCTTCACAATGGGGGAGATGGGGTTCCCTCTTCCTCCTGGAGCCCCACTCGCCCCTAGCAACAGCATCATCATCAGAGACACACACACACACACA
>JAEANM010017933.1:0-12807 GCA_017656035.1 Myanophis thanlyinensis | reverse complement strand
GGCGGAGCTATCCCCCTCGCATGGGGGGGGGATTTTCAAACCTCCGCTATTGCAGAAGCTGGCGGAGGAATCCTTCTTGCATGGGGCGGGATTTTCAAACCTCCGCCAGATTCTGCAATGGCGGCCGGCGGAGGAATCCTCCTCGCATGGAGCTGCTGTCGGAGCCGTGGCAAAGCTCCAAAAGAGCCGCATGCGGCTGCGGAGCCGCGGGTTGCTGACCCCCAATCTAGATTAAAACAGATGTTGTTGTTTAATATTATTTAATACTAATGTCAAAGCTATCATTGCAGGATGTAAACTGCCTTTTGCAATTGACTGGTGGTGATTGTGCCAATGCCGGTGGTGTTCAGATGGTACTTCAGATGTTTTAAGATTGCAACCCAGATTGGTACTGTCTTTGCTTTCTTTTATCAGTTCTACTTCTGTTTGCAAATATTTGTGTTTGTGATTTCTCCCATTCTTTCTGTTCTGCTCCTGATGTCTCCAAATATTGCAGTGTTCACTATCTAGATTTTATTTTGTCTTTCTTATCAACAATTGTCAAGTCTGGACTGTTGTATGTCAGGTCCTTGCCTATTTGAATTCTAAAGTCCCAGAGCACTTTAGCTTATCTATTTTCTATTGCTTTTCTATGTTTTGGTCCTACCAGTTCCTACTTGCAGGTAAATGGTATTTTGTACAGCTATTCCAATGCACCATTGTTGCTACTTTGTCGTGCCATTATTTGTAATTACTCCAAGCAATTTTGTACCAGCTAAATAGATGGTCCCCTGTTTTTTTCCAGATTCATTGCAGAGATAGCATTTGTTGTCTGATGGTTGTTGTGGTGGTGAAAATGATGTTTTCAAGGTAAACAGTGGGGGGGGGGGTGTTATTTGAGTGAGTCAGTCCAAGAGAAGCAATGGACATTTAGATAAGATTATAGGTGGGGTCAATTCCAAGAAATAATGGATCTGTTGGTGCAGGGAACAGGATTGATGTGGTTAAGCTTGAAGAACAAGATAGAAGAGATAAAGCAGATAATTAAGTTTTCGGTTTAAGTTGCAATATAGGACAGTTGTCTGTATCTCTAGAGAGTTGGCAAGGGCCTCTTACCCTCCATGACCCAGGTTACATTTTTTTCTAGGCTAGCATTCCAGGGATTGCCAGAAGCTGGATTGAGCAAGTATATAATTTCTAACAGTTCTCCCGAACCAGCATCAGTCTGTGTGGAACTGTAGAAATTAATGGGTGACTAGACTTTATTACCCAGCACTGCTCAAAACAAACAAATCAGAACCCACTGACCAAAAAAGCTTTTAAAAAATCATCTTCAGAGCTGCAATTAACCAACCCTGCTGCACAAAATAAACATGGTCTAACAATGTTCAAGCTTCCGAGTTAAATGCATCTCACCAGCCAAGAATGGTGGTCCACCATGAATTTGAAAAACAAAACAAAACCCAAACATGTTGATTTTAGCAGCTAGGAACTGGAGAAAGGTGATAATCAAAATACTTGTTTGGTACATTGATCTCTTTGATCACAATTTATATAGAATTTGGAAGATGCTTTATTGTATAGCAAGCTCTGCCAGTAAGAAAAAAAAAACCATATAGAATAACCATATAAAAAAATCATAGAGCAAGGTAGAGGTTGGTAAATATACCTTTGCTTTCAAGAAATAGGAAACTCAGCTGAGGAATTAAGTTTTACTTCATTTAGATCTATAGTTCAGTATAGATAGAGTCTATTTGATCTTAAGGCACCTGGCTAGAAACTGGAGGCTGTGAATTCCAATTCCACCTTAAGAATGAAAGCTGGGCTGGGTGACTCTGAGCCAGTCTCTCTCTGTCCAATCCATCCCATAGGATTATTTTTGTTGGGGAAAGTAGGAGGAAGAAGGAACATTAGTCTGTTCACTGCTTCGAAATATTTATAAAAATAATAGACTTTTTTTTAGAAAATTTAAAAAAATATGGACAGTTTCTAGGTTCTGACTGTCATAGTTGAGATTAGGGGCAATATAACGTTTAAAATTCAAGGGATTTTGGCAATTTATTAGTGGAAAGGAACAGCAGGAGTACTTAGTGCCTGTCAGAATTATTAAATTTGTATGCCTCCCAACAACATCTTACAATAAACAAAGAAATGTCTATAAAATCAATAAAAGATGGTAAATGCAATGAAGAAGGTCTCTCTCTCTCCTTTGTCAAAGGCCTGGGCAAAGACCCAGATCTTCACAGCTTTTCTAAACAGCAACAGGGGTCATCCATGTCACCAGAAGAACCCTGTTCCAGAAGATGCCTGAAGTAACCCCATCTACCTATGAAATTAGGCTGTGGGTTACATTCTGAAGCCCAGAGTAGATTTAGGCACAGTAGCCAAAATCTGACACTTGATGGATGAGCCATGGGTAACACAGGTTTTCTTATTTGTTTCTTTCAAAGAACATGGTATAAATGGCAGGTCCAGCACCAATTGTCTCCCGCCTTATTGCTAATTTCTCTAGCTATTTCCATTTTGCCTAAAATCACATCATTTCACAGGATTATCTTTTGCTAAACCATATGTGTCAGGTCATGGTAATAATGCAATCTTGCTTCGTGGTAGATTATTAGCAAATATTTTTTTTTTAGTTATCCCGAAGTGCATTGCGAGTTAATACTAAATTAAGACAAACATGGTTATCTCATAAAACTTTTGACAAAGTTGCATTGTGTTAAGCAATCTAGAGTGTTAATAAGTTACAGTTGGTCTCCTACCTTTTCCTCTCCATTGCCTGCTACCCTGCATAATATAAACACTCCTTTTTAAAAATCTTGCAACAAAAATTAACTTTAAAAAACCCTGGCAAGAACTGAAAAACTAAAAAGTTTATTAGACACATTGCTCTTTCTTAAAGGTGATTTTTGCTGAATAAATTGATGTTTTAAGACTCCTTTATGTATTATATATTCAAAATCTACCCATAAAATTATAAATACAAAATCCCCTTAAAATATGAGATTGTAATATATAAATACATGTAGAATTTCAACTTTTATATTTGAAGGATTTGAGTGACATTCAAAAGCAGCATGATTAATTAGGTAATATGCAATTAGAGCTAGGGTGACCAACCGTCCTCTTTTGCCCGGACATGTCCTCTTTTTAGGTCCTGTCCGGGGCATCCGGGCGAGTTTTATAAATTTTATAAATTTACCTGGACGCCCCGGACTGGACGTAAAAGTGGCGATGTCATGTCCGAGCAAATGGAGAAAAGCGAGAGGCTCCAGCAAGAGGTCCCGGAACAAGCTTCTTGCTTCTCAGCCGAGTCTGGATTTGCGGTCAATTTCCAGCGAAGGGAAGCCCCCCCCCGACACTGACGACCCCCCCGATGCTGCCCCGCCGACGCCCCCCCCCGCCGATGACGCCCCCGATGACGACAATGACGCCCCACCCCCCCGACGACGCCCCCCGCCCTCTTTTTTTGTCTATCAAATATGGTCACCCTAATTAGAGCAGCTTTTCTCAAGACTGAATTTCCATGCTAAGAAACCATGCAGTCTTTTTATTTTTGTCCAAGTCACTGAATTTAAACAGCTTAAAGCTTTACCCATCTTGGTATTATAATGATGGGAGAAGTGAGATCAGTTACATTTCTGCTGATCATGTGATTTTTTAAAAAATACTTAACTGCAGGAAGCTCTCCCAGGGGAGGCATAAAGTAAAATAAATGCTGGTTTATTCATTCTTAAAGTGGATTTGTCCCTGGTGACTAGTTTGCAATTGGTTTTATAACTGGGAAAATGGGAACTCGTTTAAGGTGTATCTGTGCCATAAGTCAGCTCTAAGTAATAAATATTTTACCTTGATGGAGATTAAATATTTGTGATTTCCATTTGTAGATATTTGTGAATGACAATATATTGGTATAATTGTTTTGTATAATTGTTACAAGAAAATATGCAACCTTGTAACTCATCTCAGATTATTCTGGTGGGTCTTTAATTTAGCTTAATATAGTTAACATTTGATAAAAGATGCGTAGATCAACATCTTTAATGTTCTGTACGTCTTGTGTCATAATTTTATATAGTACATTTTACCACTATGTAAAATATATAGCAGTTCTATTTTAATGCATTACATTGTCAGCATCAAACCTTCAGGACTGCAGCTTTTGACTAATCTGATAGAAAGACAACACAAATGGTTGTGAAAAGGACTTTGCTTCTTAAACAAAGACATTATGAAATGCCAATTCTTGTGTGGTATCAACATGAAAGACTGCCCCAAATTCATCAAAAGATACAGAGATGTCAGGGTAAAACTGCCACATACTTTTACAACCATGGAAATTCACTGGTGAGTCTAGGCCAGGTATTCTGTCTAAGGTCAAGCTAGTTTACAGCTTTGTTTTGAAGAAAAGTAGGAGTAAGAATCACCATGTGTATAGCTCATGCTAAATTAGGCTGTGCTGAAGTTGATCAGGCTGTTTGCTTCTTAGTTACAAGGAGGCAAATTGCTGGGAGGCAAAGGCAGATTTTTTTTTCTTGTTTTCCACCTCCTCCCCAAAAACTAGGTGCGTCTTATACTCAGGAGCCACTGATACACTGAAAAATATGGTAAAAATGGCCTCTGTTAAAATCCCCAGGACTAAAACTTATTTAACTTTGGTTACATTGATCCTCAATGTATTCAGTGCACTGTCTAAAAATGTGACTGGATTCCTTGTGGTTTTAGATATTGTCTTAATATGTTGGGTAAACTAGGTCACCACAGTAAATAATAACATGTTTATTTGTACAGTACATTATGACATGCATATTTATATATAAACATAGTAATTAGATTTTATTAACCTGGTTTTAAAAATTTAAAGTAGCTTGCTGTCCTAAATTTTACAGGTTATAGATACAAAACAAGGGACACTGGAATTTTGACAAAAACCTATTGCCCACTTATTCTTTTCCTAATTTGACAGAGAACCAAATCTTTGATTCATCACAGTCAATCAATCAAGAGATATCTGTTCTGCACTGACTTTCCTGAATTCTACTTATTGGCAGCAGAAACATGTACAATGAAGCTACTTTCATCTCTTACCCTTACTGTTGGCAGAGATTAAAAATACAGGGCCTTGCTACCTCTTCTATGCTTCAGTCAAGTGCTACTGAGTCAGCCAAAAAAAAAAAAAAGATCATGCAAAACTATCCTTTGATGTTTCTATTGCACATAATTTGACCTCATGGTCAAATCCAGACATAAGGCTCTTATTCTTCAGACCTGGTTGCAATCAAGAGGCTAACTTTAGGAAGGTGTTTTTATTTGAATAAATCCTTGTGGAGTTTTTTTTTTATTGATTTCCCTTAGCTAGTCTTTTAATTGCACAGATAAATGCAAGTTTATCTAGAATTTTAAATCAGCCTTTGATGGAGGTTGCAAATCTTAATTGAGGAAGAGGCTGGTTAATATTAAACATAGTTGGCATCGATGCAGTTGTAATGCTTAAACCATGCAAAGAAAGAAAAAGGGGGAGAGGTTCACTTGGGAAGGAAAGTACTGTGCATTTTCAGATGATCTCATAGGTTTTAGATATATATATTTGTGAGTTCCTCACTGGAATCTACAGTAGAGAGTCTGTTGACTAGTTAATATAAACATACCAAGGCAATTATAAATCTCTGTCAGCCATTCTTTTGGGAAGCTTACTTTTTTGAAACTATGCCAACAGATTCCCTCACCATCCAAAAATGCTTACTTTGCAAGTACCTGGCTGTAGGATGGAAATCAGTAGGTGGCAATATAATGTCTTCTTTCTTTTTTTTTGTACACAAGGAACATTGACATGATGGAAGATCAGCTATGGAACCAATGTAATACACAATTATTTGGGAGAATAACAAAACTAATAGTTCTTTTTTGTCCTGAGTTACAGGGCCAAAGTTTGAAATGAAAGAAGTTCTGTGCATTTACCATGGAGATGGGAATAATTTGGCCTTTGAAAGTTGCCTGACCTTTGTTTCTTAGCAACATAAAACTAGTCAGTAGACTATGTTTTTAGTGTACCTAATTTAAACGATCAAATATTAGCTTTAAGACAAGTTAATTTCCCATAATGATTTTTCAGACACCATTAATAAGCAACAGAGAAAGGAGAATAATTTCACTTGGCCCCTCCCCTTTCAAATCTCATTGAAATGGTCAGAAGCATTTACCTAATGAATAAAACCATTGTGTGGGCAGTGGAATTATTGCATATGTAATTTTTTTATCACTGTAAATTTTGAATTGCTGTAGCTACCATTGTTGAATCTTTACTTTCAGTGGAACCAGTCTACAGCTGAAATTATATTCTAAATGGTTAAGAAAGCACCATCATAGATCTTCTTCCTTTCTGCTTGTCACAAAAGTGTGATCTGTTGAATCAAACATATTCTATCAGACATGTGTAAAAATCTCTCCCAGTTCTTTTTTCATTTTGATAATCAGCATTGAATTATGTTGTCAAGCATCTGGTACTAAGTATCACAAACTGTACAGATCAATTCAATGAAAGTTACAATTAAAGGAGGAATACAGTGACTGATTGTTTCTGGAGATAATTTCTTATCTGTACCCTGAAACCTATGAGTGACCATCGGTTTAGTTAGGCATCTTTCTCAATATGTGTGATCAGTAGTTAACCCCAGGTTCTTGTAAGATAGCGGGGAAGTAAAGATTAATAATTTTCAGTTCAAGATAAATTCCCATAGTTGTGCAGCTTTGCCACCTGTGGATCAGGCTTTGTTCTTCTTGATTGGTGCACTGTAGCACAAGTGGATTGACTGGCTCAGTCCTCAGAGATCACCACTGTTCTGTTAGGAGCAAAAATAATCCTGGGCCCTTTCAAAAGATGGTTGTGTAACTATTCTTGTAAGAATAATATATTGATACCCATAACTATATTTAATAATATTAATAGTAGTTTTAAATATTAGCTGTATTTCAAAGTTGTATGTGTTGAATCAAAGTTGTATCACTTGAATAGTTATAGACATAAAACTCCAGGTTCTTTATATTTTTGTTCATCTGAGCTTTGACATTATTGCTACTTCTTTATCCTTATGAGTGTCTTACATTAAGAGTGCAACACCATTAATTCTGTTTCTAGCCAGCTTTTGATATTATAGTAGCTTTGTAACCTGGAGCATAGTAAGTTGGATAGTTTCATTCTTTTCCCTTTCTCTGTCACAGGAACATTTGGAAATAAATGTTTGGATTCCATCAGAGCAATAACTACCTCATTTTCATTAGTTTTCTATTGAAACTCATTGGGCAACCACATTGCCATTATTCAGCAACAGAATACACAAAACAACAGCACTAAAGAAAGCATGGTTTATATATGCAGCTAGGGCCAGGGGTTTCTCCTTGCTATTCTGCATAAACTCATAAAACCCATAGTACACTAATTACTCTAATTACACTTAATAGGCTTATGTTTAAAAGGGAATCCAATTGAAAATTAAAGGTCCTGCTACCAAATGAACAACTCCTTGTGTTAGCAACCCAAACATTTTAGGCAGCCATTCTATCTTTGCTTTGTTAATGCATGATGCTGGTGGGGGTAAAAAGCAAAACAAACCAGAAATAGTGGGTAAATGCAGGAGACCTACTTACAAATGAGTTTCTCGACACCCCTTCCAATTCTATGAATAAGGCAAGATAATTGTACAATATAAGCTTTGTCTGGAAGCACTGTAATGCTGGTATCGAAGAAGAAGAAGAAAAATGTAGTCTTGGGGGGGACTAGTAACAAAATAACATTGTAAAACGTAACTTCAACACACACATAACTGCACACACTAACACTATTCAAGATTCAAAAAAGATCCCAAATTAAGTCTTAATGTAATATCTGCTATTAACATTAATCCAGATGGTTTAAATAATCTCCCATTACTGAAAGATGAAACAAGCATAAAAGTACAGGTTTTTAGTTTCATTACAGTATGTTGTGCAAATGCAAAGGGAAGTACATCTGTCACTATAATATTAGGACAGCCTGATAGAAATAACATAGCCATTGTTCCCCTACATGGTCCAGACCTCCTGGCTACTGTTGTAAACAGCTATGCTGCTGCTTTTTTGGTCAATGGAGTTAGGTGAGAAAGAAAGGACAGCTGTCTCTTAATTAGAATTTCACAGCATGTCTTCCCCCACCCATGAGCAAATCTCTGACTATCTCCAAACCAGATTTATTTTGCTTCAGCGGAAGACCACTGACGGATTTCAATGTGGCAAAGAGGAGAGAGGCAGATTGAGAGTCAACCATTGGGGGTTGCAAGCTTTAATTAGGATGACCTTAAGTGAAGTGGCAGCAGACTTTTCACAGGTGGAGAGGAGTGGCTGTCAAGGTTTCCAGCTGGGTTCCTGAAGCCCTGCTGTCAGTTGTACAAAGACTTGTCAGCTCTAAAGTTAACCAGAAGTATCTGCGCCCCATTTCCTTGCTATTATATTGAACACGGTCTGTTTCCCATTTAGTAGAAAGGCATTCTGCATATCTTGCCTTTTGCCTACCTTATCCCTGCACTTATAGAAGATTCCATAGGTACAAATCATGCCTGCAGGTAGAATAATATGAGATTATTTAAAATTGTTTTGAATAATTATTATGAATACTTTAATTTAAACAATGTGTCATGTGTATTTACATTTATAAAATTATAGCAAGGCATTTTGCTGTATAAAATATGGATATAAAACAGTTCCACTTCAAAGAAGTATTTCTTCCACGTAGATATGAAATGAATAATAAATACTTTGCTGCAGTAGAAACAGGTTGTTTCTAGAAATGGGAATGGTTTGTCATCAGCATTTATTGCTTTATTGCTGCATTTTTTAACAAAACAGGTATGTAAATATAGCAATTCTGCTGCACAAAATTTGTAACATTTGACCTGAAACCTATACAATTTAGAATAACTGAAAGAAATAATGTATCCAATTAGCAGATTAGTCTTCATGCTAGCTCCTTCTGTTTAGATTTCTTTTTTCTTTTTAACTTGGCCTTGTTTCATCTTATTTTTCTCAGTTTTCTCAATTTCTCTTACAATTCATTTCAGTTTTTGTTAGGTACCCAAAGGCCCAGCTATTCATAACCACCTTCATTGTTCCAGGCAATTATTTCTAATTTTTATTTTTGGTAACTAAACTGCATATGTACCTGGCACACAACTAGGCTACATATAATTTTGTGTGTTATTTGCACATTAGAAAAACACTATTCCTATTATAACTTAATTCCTTTTAATGGATTAATCCAGAGAAATTAGTTAGGCATATTTTAAGTATATAACCTTTATAATTTACGAAGGTGAAACAACTGTTTGAAAATTTAGGGATACAATGAAGTCAGTGCAAGTTCTAGACTTCCTCTGGAATCTTCAAAACTTTCCATTCACTTGTAATTTCAATCTGACAAAAGATAGGAATTACTAAATAGATGGGGATTAATCATATTATATTTTATTGAATTAACTGAATTTTAAATATGTTTGATCAGATTTATTTTCCCCTGAATTGCATACTTATTGAAAATATGGTCACTATCTCATCCCTCAAAGGCAGATGCTATTGTCTGATTTCTCTGTGCTGCGATATACTCTTATAGAAGATGAGGTTGATCTACACAAAATCTTCTTCTTATTTCGGCTGTTCCCATTAGGGGTCACCACAGCAAATAATCTGTTTCCACCTAATTTTATCCGCCCATCCATATATCTTCTCTTTGGCCTTCCCCTTGACCTCTTGCCTGGCAGCTCCATCTCCAAAATCCTTCTACCAATGCAACCACTCTCCCTCCTCCACACATGTCCAAACCATCCCAATCTGGCCTCTCTGACCTTGTCCCCAAAACAGCCTACCTGAGCTGTCCCTATAATGTGCTCATTTCTAATTCTTTCCATCCTGGTCACTCCTAAAGTTGATCTACACAAAATACTGTTCAGGAAAAGAATATACTGTTGTAGAATAGACTTTGAGCAAATACGTCTATTTGGAAATTTAGAAGGAAGATTTTCCTCTTGGAAATTAATGGTATCATTGCTACTGAGCATTAGGAAGACTTTGTTTGTCAGAAGGTTGTAAAAGGACATCACATGACCCCCAGGACACTGCAACAGTCATAAATATGAGTCAGTTGCCAATTTTAATCAGCTAACCATGGGGATGCCACAACTGCCATATGAGAAACAATCATAAATCACTTTTTTCAGTGTTGTTGTAACTTTGAATGGTCACTAAATGAACTAAATGAGGACTACCTGTACATGGGTTGGAAAGTATAAAATTGGGAGGTAGTTAATGCAGTATAAAAGCCATTTAAAGATACAGTCCTATACTCAATTATCTGAAACTACCATTCTGAATGCGTATATATGTGAGAGAACCGGTTATCCCACTATCATTAGGGCATATTTATTATTGCTTGTGGCTATTTAAGAAATTACTTTCGGCTTCAAGCATACAAGTTTAATTTATAGGATAGTGCAGTTTTTAGGATTCAGGTCTCAATTTTTGCACAGGTCCCATACATATGAATTTAGCACCTTTAAAGGAGCTACATATTTTCCTGGGATCAAAGAGCCAGTTATGTGATCCCCATCAAAGTTCTGTCTACTTCTAAAGGGTTATAGCTAAATGTTGCATTTGTATTCCCAGATGCTCCAAAATGTCCATTCAGATGATTTCTAGAACATTGCATAAACCTGTTAGGTTTAAGTTCAGAATGAATGGTGGACTAATGCTATGTTGCTTTAATGATTTTTTTTTTCATTAAAATGAAGTGTGAAAGATGCATCCAACCTCCATTCTTTAAAAAATGCAGGTACAAATCATGATTTGCCCTAGATTCATGGATGTAAATTCTATAGCTGGAACTTCCACATTTTTACACACTAGGTGCTTTTCAATGTACAGGTTGTCCTCATTTAGTGACTGCTTTGTTTAGCAACTGTATGCAGTTATGACAACAATGATAAAGTCACTTTGCAACCATTGGGATTAAAGAAACTTCAGACTGCTTCTATTGATCTCTATACTGTGGTTTGAGAAATCAAAAGTGAGCATGGTGAAGTGACCGATTACAATGTGGCATCCTTTCTGTGCACTACACCAGTCTTTGAGGAATGATCTATGAAATCATATGTCACCAACAGATTGGGCTGACCCTCTATCTTTCTACTATGTCCCTTTCTCACTTACTCCCCCAGCTAATGGACTTCTATAATACAAATTCTTGCCTAAGTTCTGTATAGATTATTGGGCTTGGCATTGATTCAGAAACTGTATAAAAGCAATACAGATAACCCCTTACTGAAGGATGGGGAGATGAGGCTGAAAAAAGTAATGGACCTAGATTAGAGATGCATACTATTTAAAACTACTGGCCAATACATAGTGCCAGAGACCATGCAAGTCCTTATTTTGATGAAAGCCAGATTCATTTATTTCAGAAGAATGTATTCAATATTAAACACACATATATTAAGTAACAGCATAATGAAGAAAACTATGTGTAAGCGAAGGACTCCCAATTATTCAGGCAACTGAACTGAATCATGATGCCATAAAGAAGGGTAAACATTCACACCCACAAACATACCAAAATTGCTATCAAGTCTGACTTGAAAGAAATCCAAACCCTGTGGACGAAATCCTCCTTCTGAGCCTTTTCTAAAAGATGGCACTGAATTACAAAGTTGAATTGCAACTTTGTACCACGCTACAACTGACCAGTACCTGTTGCATTCATTCTCAAGAGTTGTAAGCATTAAGCAGTAGAGAATAAATCTGAAGCAATAGCAAGAGTTACTAAGAGAAACGCTGCAAGGTAAGTTTCATTTGTATTGACCTTGTTTTGTCTCGAACTCAAGGGCATGGTTTTGTTTCCGTGAGATAATTGGAGCCTGCAATCCTTCTAATACAAACTGCCTTTTGATTTCTAACTTAATTTTAGTTGTGTGTGTATCAGGGATTGGCTCTTGTGCTGCAGACATTGCTTTTAACAAAATAGTTCCAGGGTTCAGTCCCATTTTGTGAGATGCACAGAGCTCCATTTCTGCAGCGTGCAGCAAAGGAGTGACTTGCCTTAGTGTCACTCATTTGCATATTTTCCTGTGCAACCCTCCCAATCAGATCTGAAAGACACACCATACTAATTATCCTTAGAAAGGGAGGGGTTGTCATGGCAACTGAGCACTTTTTAAAGCACTAGGAATAGTGTTCATTATTGTTCAGTGTCTTTAGCAGTGCAGGGAAAAGGTCAGGGTGGCAGTTACTTTCCATATGAATTTTGCCTCTGAGAAATATGAATCTGCAGTGCACCCACAACCCCTATGAGTTGGTAAGTGATAACTTATTTATTTGGTGTTGCAAGATTTCAGTTGTTTCTTACATTGTGAGAAATTGGACATAGAAAAGTATTTGCACAGGGTGCAAACTTGCAGCAAAGAAAAACTTATCATACTTTGTTTTCTTCCGTGCTAACTCTAAGATCTTTCGTATTGTGAATGAGATTTTGATATTTATTGTGCTTTGTTTCCAGGCAGAAGGTTAATAATACTTTATTGCCTGAAGATAAAGTATTAGCATACTTCTCTCTATAAATAATAATACTAAGTACAGATTCTTAATTTTTTTATTCTTTATCTTGACTAATACAAACCAGACTTCCCAAATAGTGGACTGTTTAAATCATTTTAGGGGAGAAAAAAGGGAAAATAGTATTACCATTTTTAAAAAATAATATACATTATAAAAGTACTTGCATTTTTCTGTTTCCTAACTCTCTATCTATCT
>JAEANM010017932.1:0-12808 GCA_017656035.1 Myanophis thanlyinensis | reverse complement strand
AATACAATATAAATTAAGAACAGTTAAAATAATTAAATAATGGCCGCTTAATATCATTTTAAAATCAATTTAAATAAATTAAGAACAAACAAAACTAACAAAATATTAGTTTCTCCATAGATGAGACATATTAAATTATTTGTCCCTTATATCATTATATAACATTGACAGCCATTGGAAGTAGTTACTGGAAAGTTAAGCAGTGGAATTTAATATGTACTTCCAAATGGATTGGTGAGGAAAACATGTTTTAAGTGTTTATTACTGGCTGTTTTAAACTAAATTGGCTTTTCCAAATCTATAGTCTAGCCAGGTAATAACATTTTGACATAAAACATTGGAATGATCAGGGTATTTAGTAAAAGTGGAGATAATAATTCCTGGCTTGCCACTGCATAGAGAGGACAATAGAGCATAACAAGTTCCGTCAATTCAATTATTTCACCACCACATGAACATAGTTGAAGGAGATTGTTTGTGTATCTTCCTTCTGTAATGGCTGTTGGAAGAGCACTGAATCTGGCTAAAGAAAGGGACCTTTTTGAATTTTGGGATCATTACACAACTGAGATATCTGGCTGGTTGGAGAAGATGTATAGAATGGCTCATGGAGGTTTTTTCTGGGTATGGCTGAGGACTCATCTTGCAGCTCTAAATCAATGGCCCCTTTTTTGAGATCACTTAGAGGACATTCATAAGCTATCAAGCCCATGCTAATTCTATAATCATCCTGAAAACAAGACCTGCTTATTTTCCTATTGTAGAAACTTTGACAAAGTGGTTTAAAGACCATCTAGTACTTTTATGTATGCATTTCCCTTCCACTGCATCTATTTATTCATTTATTTATATCTCACCTTTATTACAAATAACCCAAGGTGGCAAACATATCCAGCATACCCTCCTACTCCTATTTTTCCCACAACAAAACCTTGTGAGGCAAATTGCACTAAGAGACAGACTGGCTCAAGTCATCCAGCTAGATTTCAAGGCTAACCCAGGACTTAAATTCGTGGTCTTTTTGCTATGATTTCTTATGATCCATGCTGTGCCTTTTTTCCCTATTTACATTGCACAAGTTTTAATAACTTGGTTTAAAACCGTTAAGAGCGATTATAAAAATTGTTACAATCTTTACCCTCTGGGCCATGAAAGGTAACATTTCATACTTGAAATTATAATCCTTGCATTTTGTGTTAAAAAATGCATATCAAAAGATAAGTCTTGCAGGCTACTGATTACCAAAAACAGATTTGCATCAGTTTGTTAAGTTGTACTTCCAAACCTTGCCTCACATTAGTATATTATGAAGAAATGTTGCTTTGAGTAAGTTTAAGGATTAAAAATTAACATGATGGAATCCTTTCTTGTGTTCCAGCTTTTCCCCCCATGGAGTGTTGCAACATTTCATAATGTACTGTGGCAAACCTCTAGCTTACTAGTGCCTTTCTGCCTCATTAACAAATAAAAGTGCTACATTTAGCACAAAAAGAGAAAAAATATCCATGGCCACTGATTTTGGGCATCCATTCATGTCTATTTATTCATCTCTTTTTGTATGGTTAATATAGTTTTGGTAATAGGACTGCATTTCCTAAAAACTGAAGTTTCTTTTCAGGCATGCTTTCTGTTGATTTCCTGGAGCTATTGAAACTGTTTCATTGCATCAGAATTGGATGGTACTTGTTTTTCAATTTTGTAGTCTAATCTGTACTCCTGTGGTTCTTTGAAGTTCTATCCCAGTCAGATGCCAACAAGACCTGACTCTGCTTAGTTTTGGAGCTTTGGCAAGATCAGAAAGATGCTGCCACAGGGCGGATTTGATTTCAATTAGATCAATTGAAATCATGATTTGAATCACTAGTAAAAAGGCTTGATGTAAATCAACTTGATTTAAATCATATTTTTTTAAAGAGCAACTGTCATCTCTGTCCCACAGCGGCTCCTTCTCTGACCTGTTATTGACTCACTGACAGTCCCAACATTGCAGAATATTGTATCATGTTACATAACTAAGCTCCATTTCATGCTGAATAAACTAAATTATTAATGTAGCTTAAATAGAAAACCATCTTGATAGATTTTTACCCTAAAAGCATTTCATTAAAATAAATTTGATAAAAATAAAAATCCGATTTGAATTTTAAAAAATCTGATTTTTTTTTTTTACTTTAAAGATCATCAACTTTTATCCACCCTGTGCTACCAACTGACTGATTGGTAGTGAATCAGCAAATAATAATAGGTTTCCCCAAAGCATGAAATCGAGTACTAACACATAAACAATAATAATAAAAATAGATTTAAAAAACCCCAACATATGGAGGAGGCAAATTGAAAAATATAATGGGCTAGATCACTCCTTTATTTCTGTTTTAGAATGTAGGTTGCATATTTTACTTATTAGCAATCGAGGTACAGAAGGCTGTTTTGATGAGAAAGTTTTATTACAGGCATCAAAACCGCTTTTGTGAGAAAACACAGCGATACAGCATTTATGGCTGCTCACTGCGAAATGATTCCGATTGAATGGGTTTGTAGAAGAATCGCCACTGGTTCTTTTTTGAAGAGAAATCCTGGTGTTGAAGAGGGCTACAAATTTTATCCTCCTAAAATTGAGATGTTTTATAAGGTACGTAGTACAAACATGAAATGGAGATGACAGTTTTGTGTACTTTAACAATTATCACATTTTTGAAAGCTTGAACCTCAAGCTAAATTGTGTGCTTCACTTAAACATTCTAATCCAAGCCTTCCAATAACAATTTCTCTCCCCGCAAATACTGTCACTCACTACGGATAAATGCGTGATCCTTAAAAGCAGTCTTGATTCTTACACACCCACACACACACACACATAAAAGCAGGAGATAAAATGCTATCATGGACCATGATTTATTATAGCTAACGTTTCGGGGATTTAATCGTCCCCTTCATCAGAGCGAATGGAATAAAGTTCATTATTTGCCTGTTGGTGTTTTCTTGCTACTTGCCTAGTACCGTACGTGTGGATTGGCTGCCTATCTATCTGTCTTCTTTTGTGCGTTGTAATTGGTTGGTCAATGGCTCACCCCTGTGCAGGCTCAATGCTATCCATCCCATGTTTTCTTTGTTTGCAAATCCTTTCTTTCAGTCTTGTGCTTAGCGTGTTGTAAATCGGATTCAAGTCAGTACAGCGATTGATGGTTTCTATGGACACCCAACTTTCAAGCACCTCCCTGGCTGTTTTATCATCAGAATGGCCTAATTTCTTCGCCTTCTGGAATCCAAAAGTATGCCCCTCTTGTTGGATGTGATTATAGACTAGTGAAAGTTTGTCTTCCCGGTTCACTGCCAACTCGTGTTCGTGTAATCTGATGGTGAGACGTTTGCCTGTCTGGCCCACGTATTTTGGACCACAGTTGTTACATGGGATGCAATAAACCACCCTTGACTGTTCAGTTGTGGGTACAGGGTCTTTTGGCTTCATAAGGCGTTTTCGTATTGTTCCTTCAGGTCTATGGGCGACACCTATTCCGAAGGGTCTTAAAAGTTGGCATATATGTGTGTGTGTGTGTATATGAAAAGTCTATTTTTAATTGTTAAAAAAACCTTTCTATTCATGCCCAAGATGCTAATCATAGGTATCATGTCAATTAGGAAAGTCTGTGTTTGTGTACATTTAGTCCTCAACTTACAAACATTCATTTAGCAACTGTTTGAAGTTACACCACTGAAAAAAAGGACTTGTAATTGGTCCTTATGCTTATGATCATCACAGCATCCCCAAACTTGGCAACTGGCATGGAGTTATTATGGTTGCAGTTTCCCAAGGTCACATGAAGGCCATTTGCAACCTTCCTAGTCAGATTCTGACTAGCATAGTCAATGAGGAAATTTGATTCAGTTAAACTGCAGTGATTGAGATAACAACTGTGGCAAAAAAAAGGTAACATTGAATGTAACTCACTTTTAACCATGTTGTTTAGCAACAAAAATTCTGAGCCCAGTTGTGATCGTAAGTTGAGAATTGCCTGTAATAACTTCAAAAATGTTTTGTTTGTGTTGATGAAAACTCAGATAGCAACTTATTTTTCAGTCTGAGAGCATTCTCTCCTTAGACATCTGGCAGGAATGATCTCATTCTAGTCTGGCCATCTGCACTGAGAAGCATCTGTCAGAGGAGGCCACAAGAGAGCAAAAGTAGCATCACACATCACCATATTCTGCAAAAAATTTATCAAATTACCTCATTTGAAAAAGCGGCCCCCAATCTTTTGGGCACCAAGAACTGATTCCATGGAGAAAGTTTTTTCTGTGCTAATAACAGTGTTTTGCTGGACTACTTGCAGCCAGGGGCTGCTGGAGGCGTGTGTGTGTTTGTGTGTGTGTGTGAGAGAGAGCACTTTACTCTGGGACTTGCCATAAATATGGAAGCATTTGAGGGAAAGTTGGAGCAATAAAATAGTGTTTTGAACTATCAGCCAAGTATGTTGTCTCCATGCCTTGCCCGGGTCATCACAGAGAAATTGAACTTTATCGCTAATGATGATATCAATTATTCCAATAAAATCTCACTTTTCATCACAGGATGATGCAGCAAATGATCCACAGTGGTCTGAAGAGCAAATCATTGAAGTTAAGTTTAAGCTTGCTGGCCTTGAAATCGGACAAACGGAAGTAGACATCATGGCACAGTCCACCCGAGCCATTTTTGAAATACTTGAAAAAGCATGGCAACCCCAGAATTGTACTCTAGTGGATTTGAAAGTACGTACATTTATATTTTAGATCTTGGCTTTTATCCCTTTAAAGTAAGGGATTAAATTATTGAATTCAACTAATCTTTCCTTTCATGTGTCATGTTTCCATTTTTAGGTTGAGTTTGGTGTTAATGTAGCCACAAAAGAAATTGTCCTTGCTGATGTCATTGATAATGATTCTTGGAGACTGTGGCCATCTGGAGATAGAAAACAACAGAAGGACAAACAGGTAGTTCTGTTTTCAGTGCAGATTCTGAAGATAAGCCAATATTCAATTTTACAAGGTGTATGCGTCTGTGCTGTGTGAAATCTTCTGTTTTATTTTTGGCTACTTGAAATGTCTATCATAAAACAAATAAATTAGCAGAAGGAAAGACAACTTAATAGTTTTCCAATTTTAACTGTATTTGGCTTTCCTCCCTTTTCTTTCCCATCTTGTTTGACGTGAAGAAACAAACACAGAAGCTTAGAATCCCTAATTACATTTCAATTAAAATAGTGAAAGATATATATATATATATTTATATAAAACATTATGCATGTTAACTTAGAATTTTCTAATTCATTAGTTCCGGCAATGATAATGCACATTTTTAGATAATAGCTATTAATACCTCTATATTCTAACTATAGAAGGAAATGGATGAGTGCAAATTTCATATTCCAAAATATTGTTTACTTCATAATGAGCAACAAAGAGCACCCTTCAGATATGCTGTTGAGTCTGGGGCTACTGTTTGATGTAAACACATATGTGTTAAATGTTAGTTACAGCATAGTGAACCATGATTTTATTTATCATATAAGCATAAATTATTATTTTATCTGACTTGATATGGAGATCTAGATAAGCATACGGCCTAGCCTGTGAGTGATAGGTAAAACTTTGGAAGTTTCAAGAAAGGAATTGGGAAAACATCAACAACTTAATAAATCACATTACTGATCCTTACATTGGACTTCTGGGTTAAAATCAGATTATAAATATGTGTATGAACTTGTCAGTTCATTATAGTATTGGTAGTTTACGTAGGTATGAGGTAGGTCAGGGATGTCAAACTGGCGGCCCGTGGGCCAAATGTGTCACGCACAGGCCATGCCCACCAGTCCATGAAGGGAAAAAAATGTTGCAAAACGTCAGGTGACAGCAATGTGACGCAACGAGTTTGATAGCCGGTGAGGTAGGGTAAATCTTTTGCATCTTACACAAAATCTTTTGTTCTTGTGTGTTTCCTTTTAGTCTTACCGTGACCTCAAAGAAGTGACACCTGAAGCATTGCAAGTGGTGAAAAGAAACTTTGAATGGGTGGCTGAAAGAGTGGAGGTACTGAAACCATCTATGAGATATGGATATGACTAATCCATATCATCGTTTTTCCAAACTTTTAAATTGTCTTTTGGTCTACTTTCCTATTAGCTGCTGTTGAAACCACAAACTACACAAGGCAGAGTAGTTGTCCTCATGGGTTCCACTTCAGATCTTGGCCACTGCGAAAAAATTAAAAAGGCATGTGGCAATTATGGCGTGCCTTGTGAATTACGAGTGACCTCTGCTCACAAAGGACCAGATGAAACACTGAGGATCAAAGCTGAATATGAAGGTACTGAATTTACATTTGTTCTAAATTGTCTCTTTTAGTGAACTATTAAGTTCAATGGCAATCTTAGTGAACTATTAAGTTCAATGGCAATCTCAAAATAATTTTTTTTTAAAAATGAAAATTAATATAGAATCTATTTAGGTGAGCATGTTTGTATCACATTGATACGTTGTTGTTTGTGTTACCAGGGGATGGAATTCCCACCGTGTTTGTTGCAGTGGCTGGGAGAAGCAATGGCTTGGGACCCGTGTTGTCCGGAAACACTGCTTATCCAGTTGTCAATTGTCCTCCTCTCTCAGCTGATTGGGGTGCTCAGGATATATGGTCATCCCTGAGAATGCCTACTGGTAAGGTTTATCATTTTAACACTTTGAACCAGTTATTTTTTGGGAGATAGTACATACTGTACTTGAAAGTAAAGACATAATCTTACTATCAGCTGTAGTTCTGTTCAGAATAATGATAAAGTTAGGATGAATGAATGCCTTTTCTAAATTTACCATTTCTACAATGTGCAGCGTTTTTGGGGAGCGGGGGTTACCAAACTTTATCTGGGGTTTGCTCACACTTAGCTTGCACAACCCTGGTGCAGACTTGCCCAGACAAAGAAGGAACATGCTCCGTAAAATGTTGTAAACGTTAACTTTCCAAAAAGTTATGCGCTCTTTCTCTAACTTGAACAAGTTTCAGTTCTGAAGAAAATGTTGGTACCTTGTCTTCCCCATTCATCTGAAATGTTCTGTATGAATTGTTAAATATTCTGTATTACATATACAGTTTTTCTTGACTCACTAAAGATTAATGGTAATACTATTACAAGCACACATTTTAAAAATAAAAATTGTCTTGTTTTTTTAACAGGTCTTGGATGTTCCACAATTCTTTCACCTGAAGGTGCTGCCCAATTTGCTGCTCAGATTTTTGGGTTGAATGACCACTGTGTATGGGCCAAACTGCGATCCAACATTCTGAATACATGGATCTCCCTCAAACAGGCTGACAAAAAGATGAGAGAATATACTTTATAGATGAATTCTTAAACCACTGATTCATTTCAACTTCCAGAATTTGATGCTATATCATTCCTAGTATAAGTACTAATGGAGAAACTGTTCCCGATCTATTTTATGATAAAGAGTGTACAGGTGCCCTCTTGTGTTCTAAGCTATTATAGACAACTAATGTTGCATTTTCTAGCACAGCATACCTTGAAAGCATTAAAGTGCTTCCAAGTAGAAAGTGCATTAAAGTAGAATAGATCTTACTGATCCATCATGACCTGTTTATTAAAGAGAAATGTTACCTGTGTCAACTTGTAACCCTGTACAGAATATGCCCATATGGTGATTCTCCTAAAATTTATATTAAAGCTAGCAGTGCCATTAACAACTGGATCAGTTTGCTTCTGTTCTAGAATGTGGCCCACCATGAAATCAAATATATAAGACAAGTTATTCACGATGTTAAAGTGTTTTTTGTGTGTGAAATGTTCTTACCAAAGCTTTTTCTACAATTAGCTTTAAATACAAAACTGATAACATATAAAGCTAATTAGCAGTTGACCTTCAGATAGCTTTGAGTGGGGCTTCATATCTTATCAAGGGGAAAGGCCTCATCGAGAACTTACCATTGCACACCATACAAAAATACCTGGCACACCAATCAGCTGTTTGATGGCGGTGATGGCAATGAACTTGGCAACTGAACATTTGACTTCAAAAAATGCCAGCATGCCATCTAATTTTGCTTGTGAGCTGTACGTAGCCTGCAGTCAGTATCTTGTGCAGACCTGAGTTTTGACATGACAGCATGTTGACAACATATTTATCAGTTACAGACTAAATGCCATGTTATCACTTAAAAACGAGTTGAAAATAAATCGTTCTAAAGGCAACACTGAACTTTAAGGTTAATTTCAAGACCAATTGACTGAAAACATAGACCTATTTGGTTTCTAACTCGGCCACCATCCTCACGCAGAGACAATATCTATGCCCATATAGGGCTTCTGCCACCCATTATTTTAATCTTAAGCTTTTCTAAGATTCACTTGTATCATTGTGTAGTATTGGAGGGTTGAAATGAACATTAAAGGTCTAATTGTCTGCATGGTGTAGACATTATACTATTCCAGGCAAATGGCTGATTTGTTTGAAAACATCTAGTGATGAAGCACCCATGACTTTCCAGGTGGCATGACTCCCTTTTGCTTAATAGCACACAGGAAAACTTCTGAATAGCACTCTTCATCCTTTTTAGGGGCTTATATGCAGATCTATTGTTTGCACACAATTGAAATTAGGCATACGACTTTTGGATTTCATTAAGCTTTCCCCTATAATGGGAAAATGTATCTTCAAGAGAAGATACAACGTAATGCATTTTATCAGATACTTTATAACTACATCAGATATTCTACTTATTCGCAATAGAATTTATGCTGTTCCACCCATCAACTACACATTAAAAATAATGAGTATCTGTTACTTGGTCATACCAAAGCATTTCTTGCAAAGTTTCGATACAGCAGTTGAGCTACTGGGCTAAGATGGGGAAGATACAGCTACATTGAGCCAACCAATCAACATTACAATGCTGCTGTTCCATGTGTAAAAATGAAACTCCTGGTCAAAAAGTGGGAGATATATATAGATGTATCTATGTATATAACTTGCCCCCCTTTTATTACATTTCATCCAAGAATTTATTCCAAAACCATTCATTTTGTTGCCATGAGCTATGGGCGTGTTTAATGTTCAGTTTTAATCATCCTTAATTTGAAAGTTTCCAAAATACATAATTTAAGGTTAGTCAGAAAAAGTTATTTGAACATAGCCAAACTAAACTCTTTTGTCACTGACATCAAAATAATTCAAGGCCATGCTGAAGTAATTGAAAACTACTTTCACCTAAGTTCTACAAGGCATTATAAATGCTAAGATCCCCCCAATATTAAGAATTCTGATCAGAATTAAAAATATAAATTTTAGGTTTATTGAAAATTAAATATTAGCAAAAGCAAGATTCTTAACAAATAACTTTATAAAATGAATCACAATCAAGACAGACGTTTGAAAAACTACAAAATGAACCTATTGGCAAGCAGACTGCCATCTTGTGTGTTGCAGTACAATTTGATATGAATAAGGCATGGAAATCTGCATTTTCAAACTTGTGTTTGAGAAATTATTTTTAAAAAAGCATACTTCAGTAGTTCCCAAACATGAACATCTTACATTTAAGAGTACAGTGACACAGCAACAATTTTTAAAAATTAACATTATTTTTCCAAATGCAGACTTTGTACTGTAGATTTGATATGTATGTAAATTTAAAAATGTTTTTTGTTACTGTGAACCTAGGGTTTTGAGAGAAGACATATATATTCCAGAAAGTACTGGATACACTAAATTTTCCCATCCAAAGTTGGAGAAAATGATCCAAACTGAGGAAGAAATATGACTTTGAAAATGTCCTCCTGGTACCACCAACCTTAGTTCTTTCTAGTATTAGAAAATATTAAAAAGGGGGTTAAGCTACTCCAAAATCATACAGCTCCCTTGATTGTCTCTCATATGCTCCAATTAGGAGGCTTCATCAGACATGAAACAGATGTACATAAATTACTTTTTACAGAAATGAGATCAAGAGAGGAGACCTCTAGTTGTTCCTCTCTTAAATTAATGGGAGTCCATGAAGCCTATTAAAAGTTTCATCATCATGGCCCAACAGTGTTGCTATGTCCGCTTTTTTATTTTGTTGTATACTGAACAGATCGTTTAATCTTTTAACTAACTCCAAATAACATATACTAGTAGTCTTTTATGTCTAATTCTAGTCACACAATGTATGTAACCTGGTCACAAGTGGCAACAGCTTCTTAAAAGTATTTTTCAACTGTTCTTTTAACGGCTCCAAATTCACGAAATAATTTCACAAGAAAATTGTGCAAAATTTACAATTAAATACTTAAAACAGAACTTTGCTTTACAAATAGACAATACATTTAAATGATTTGTGCAAATAGCAACAAGGTGCTGCTGTAGCTGAGGCAACTTCTGATTTGCAAGATTTTGAATTCATCTTTAATACTGTAAACTTGGACTGACAAATTTTAAATCTTGCACTTTCCACCATAGTAACCAGTGGAAATTTTTTTGACAATATTATGATACATTCCATTTGTATATAGTGCAAATAAATATTCTGCTGCTAGATTAATTGTGGACGTGCAATATTAATGGCATCCTTCTAATTGAACAACTATTGATATAGGAAAAAAAATTCCTAATAGTTCTCAAATCAGGACTAAAAGTGCAAATTCTGCAAGAAAAAAAAATCAGCTGAAGTTACAGCCATACTGTTATATTAAGGTCCAGGTAATTAATTATTTGGACTGGTCTCTTGAAAAATAGGTCAATATAGCTTGAATTTTTATCAAACGTTCTCTCAAAGACCTCATAGAAAGCACTGAAAGCTGATATTTAGGATCCACAGGAAGAACAGCTAGAAGCCACCAACACCATGCAGGTCCATCAGCAGTTTCCTAAAAGAAGAAACCAAATTAGAAGGAAATAAAAGAATATTAAAGCTTAGGTCATTCAGGGCAAAAATATTATAATGATGTGATTCTGCAATTGAGTTTTAAAGGGAAAGTATTTCCTAAATTTAAAAATAACAGTCCTCTTGACTATCATGTTTCACAAACCACAGAACTACTTAACACACTTAAAAAAACAAATGTGTTTAAAATGCTGGGCTAAATGCAGTCGGCAAAATTCCAGATCTAATTTTTTTAAAAAGTCAGAATTAATCCAGACTGGACTTTTCCCCCTGCTTTTTCAGTTATGCAGCCTCTCTGGATTTTACACTTCCTCTTTTTGCCTCACCTTCCTTAAATCTGTTAATTTAGTTACTGTATTACTATCTTTACTAGAAAAACAAGTGAAGGACACACTAACAATTGTCTGTTACTACAGTCGCTAAGTACCTGCAAGTTTTCTTCCTTCTCTGGCATGGGACCAAAGTACTGAAGTATTTGGCTATGAAATTTATTTCTTAAGCTTTGAAACCAGCTACAAGCCTGGTTGTAAACAATATTATGGAGCTCTTGGAGTTTTCTCATCTCCCCTTCATCTTTAACCTGCACATCAAGAAAGTATAGTGTAATCACTACATTAAAATTTAGCCATGAAACTGTATACAAATCACACAGCTAACATGGTATATATAAAAAAAATAAAGAGAATTCAATCTTTGCAAATGGAAAGTGGGGTGGGGGAGGGTATGACTTATAAGGCAGCTCACTTCAAAATACCAGCAAGTAGGATTGCAAAGTAAGTTGTGTGGTCAACCATTCAAAGCTATGAGAACTGAGAATGACCTGGTTTTAAGCAGTATTTTCCAACTATTGCTTTCTCGACTGGTTTCTGAACGCTTTTCCTGAATTCACTTAGCAACAGTTAGCCGTTACTGGTCCATACCGTATCCAGGTATCAGTTTGATAAGATTTTAAATTCAGTGCAACAGTTGAGATTCAGTGTCTCCTCCGCACTAGGATATTATGAAAACGTGAAAGCTTACAATGTTCAGGGAGCTAAATGGGAAGGCATAAAAATGCCATAAAAAGGGATGTATTGTCAACAAAGGAGCTCTACAGGGAATAATATGTGCAACAGAGTTTCCTAACACTTTTAGGGCAAACACTGGTATGGCACCTTCACTTATAGATAGATTCACGGAGGATTATAGCCTGTGATAAAATGCATTTTACCAGAAAAAATAAATCCAAAATTGTTTACTAACATCTCCATGTAACTCTTAAAAGCACCATCTACCATGTCTGCATACATCTGACTTTTTACAGGTAGGTGAACAAATTTCATGGCAAAGCATCAGTCGGTACAACTGACCATTATTTTTAACACTACTTTAAGAGTAGTGATGGGTCTGAGGACCGGATAAAAAGAAGCTATCATTCACTTTTAAATCAAAAAACCTGTTTTGGATTCCTTGGACCTTGGATTCCTGAGGTAACTGTACAGAATGGAGAGGAACCTAACTCTCCATTAAAAGAGTAGGAACTGAAAGATTTGGGTGGAAGAATATGTCAAAATGACTCTCCCTTTTCATATCCATATATATCAGAATATTTTATGTAATAATAATGCTACAGCTAATAATATAAGATTAACCTGAACCAGTTATTACTACAAATAGCTAGTTCAGCTAGAAGATTGTTCTTCAAATTGAACTAGTTACTTGACTCCCCAGTAACAAATGAGGAACAGTGTCTAAAAATTAAGTTGAACCTTGAAAAAAATTATTTTTGAAGCATATTAAAAAACCCAAAAGCCTGAGTATTCCCCCACATAATAATATGGTAAAGGTCTAAAGCAGGGGTCTTCAAACTTGGCAATTTTGTGACTTGTGGACTTCAACTCCCAGAATCCCTCAGCCAGCAAA
>JAEANM010017931.1:0-12808 GCA_017656035.1 Myanophis thanlyinensis | reverse complement strand
ATTCATTCATTCATTCATTCATTCATTCATTCATTCATTCATTCATTCCCTTCATAGCTGGGAAAATCCCTGTTTGGCAGGGAAAATCAAAGGAAACCCCGAGAATCTCTCTGAAAAGTTCCTCAAAAAGGAAAGGCGTGAACACATCAAGCAAGCAAGAAAGACTCGGGAACACTTTCCCCAGCAAATATCAGCGCTTGGCATGGGACTCTCCGGCTGCCAACTCAATCTTAATTCAGGAACGGGAAACGCATATTTAATTTCGAGAAAGGTTGTCTGAATTGTCATCGCTAGAGGCGGCTCTCAAGCCAAAAGCTGGAGCAAGGGAGGGGAAGGAGCGGGACGTCCCTTTCCCTTTTCCCCTTTCCCTGTCCCTTTCCCTTTCTCGACAGAGCAGCCTTCTGGGCAGACGTTCCCCACAGCGAGCGAGCGAGCCAGCGCCGAGGCGCATTCCGCCGCCCCCCCCCCGCCCCTCCCGCCCGCCAGGAGAAGCCCCGGAGCCGCTCGCCGGACTCCAGGGAGCGCTGTGTCGCCGCCCGCCGAGGGAGGGGAGCCGCAGGAGGAGAAGGCGGCAGCCCACCAGGCGCATCTGGACGCGGGAGCCGAGGGCGCAGCCTGCCTCGGTGCGGCTGGTGGGCGCACTCCGGCCACAGCAGCCACAGCCACAGCCACAGCTCAGGGCTCCAGGTAAACCAAACTTGCCGGTTTCTTTGTGTGTCTGTCTGCTCGGCACTGCCGCCCGATCTCTGGCGAATCAAATTCCCGCGGGTCGATGGGGAAGGATCCGCAGGCTTGACAAGTCTCCAAGAGGAGGAGGAGGGGAGGGCTAAGACGGGGCAGGGAGCGCTGGGGGGACGGGAGGGAGGGGGAGATGTCCGGGAATCGGGGGGGGGGGCGAAGACGCAGCTTATGGGGGGCGATCTTGGGGTAGCGCAGCAGCAGCGCCTCTCCGAAGGGTTTGCACGGGCTCCCTTCCCCTCGGGGGGTACCGATCCTCGGATCTACTCGCCTCCACGCCCGGGCCGGATGCCCCCTGCAGGTCAAGGCCGGCCCAAGCCCGAGAGGCATCCCTCCCCCCCCCCCTCACCCACCCACAACTGCAGGTCTAGCGGGCTGGACTTTCTGTAACTGGCCTATTGCAGCAGACTGAACCAACGGAGGCGCCTTCAATTTCGCTGCACACATGTGTGTGCATGGACGATAAAAAAGGATTGAGTTGAATCTCCCGACCCGGGACTGACAGGAGATCTAGACGTCTTGCCTCCGATTCCTTCTTTGTTTAGTTCGGAGCCCGCGATTCCGGCTCGAAGCCGAGAGGGCCGAGCAACTTAACCCCCGGGTCTCTGGCCACCCGAAGCCCTTCCCTTTCGGAGCTGTGTCTGCCGTATGCCCCATGAGGGAGAGGCGTGGAAGTGGGTCGGCAGCGCCCGATTCGGTTCCGTTGTAAAGACCCAGCCCTAACTCGGCTGGGGGACAGCGAGGAAGGGGCTCTGGGAAATGCACTGGGTCTTTTCCAGAGTGGGATCAATTGCAAGCCAGGTTGACCTATTTGACCTCTGCCGAACAGTTTTGCCATCCCCCCCCATCCCCCCCCCCCAAGGATTGGGTTTCTCCAACAGTAGACTGCTGATCAACAGGAGCAGTTCTGGGATCGGGCTCCATCCCGGGTAGTAGAGTTAAGGTACAGGACTGCTGGAGAGACCTCAGTTGAACCCACTAATGATTTACTAGCCCTGATTTCTTTGAAAGTCCAAGTCACTTATGTGGACTGAAGAAGGATGACCATGGGCTATTGTGATAGGTGGTGGGTTCAGCTGCTGTTGGGCTTTTTTGATTCTGGGTACAAACTAAAAGGTATTCCAGTTCTCAGACACAGCCTTTCTTTCTCATGGTGTCTTCAAGATGTGTGGGGCATCAGCTCCAGTCCACCTGGTACAAAGGCCATTTCAACATGCTTCTCCTGCCGAGAGAAATTGTGGACAGGATCCCCTTTTATCAAAGTTCTATAAAATATTCCAAGATTTTAGACAGAAGCATATCTGTCTGTCTGTCTTCATCATCATTATCTATCTATCTATCTATCTATCTATCATCAATCTTCGAAAGTTTCCCTTTCTTTTAAATTTTGAGACCAGCAAGAAGCATTGTGTATAAGTGTGTATATAAGTGTGCTCAGATCACCATTTAACATTTCTACAGTGCTTGGATTTAGTGTCATTGGGGAGCATAAAGGGGGAGAATGGTGGGTAAAAACATTTCAGATATTCACAGAAAAAAGTCTTCTGGGAAATTTCACTTCAACTCTAGATATAGTAATTGGTGCAATTACTGTATCTAGAACTGGTTATTAGGACTGTCATGGTAGTTTGCAAACATTTTTGCAATTTTTATCCTGAAGTCTGTAAAGGCATTTAAAATAAGTTACTGGTTTTTATTGTTGTATATTTACAGGGGGAAAAATAGACTACATTTTCCTGCTTTTCTTTCTTTGCTTCTGAAAGTAACTGCTGGGGTATTTTTAAAGAGAGGCTTGTTTGTACAAGTGACTATAGGAGTATGAAATTATTGAGGGATAAAGTTGTTTTGGATGACTGTTTTCTTAAGAGTTCAGGAGTGGGTAATCTCTGATTCCTAGAAAATAGATTCTCAGGACAAGAAAAGTGAAGTCAGCAAAATATTTAGGCATGATTACTTGCCAAACAAAAGAATAGCTACTATTTTGAAGTATTATGACAAATATTTCTGAGAAACAAAGAAAATGGGGGTGGAGTGGGGTTGGAGGGAAAGAACCCTTAGTTTCTTTTTGGCCGAGTAAACAATTTGAATTTGAAAAACCTATAAAGGATTTTTATTTTGTTTTGTTTTGTTTGCAAACAACATCTACTTCCTAACACCCTTAGGAAACAAGAGGATTATAAGTATATGTGAGCATCTTCAACAGGGCTAATTAACAATCATTCAGAAGATGAATTCAAATAGCAGGTCCTTCAGAAATGACCTAATTAAGTTTGCCATCAGTAAGGGACCCAAGGACACAATTATTATGCTAATCCCATTTGCCTTGGAAATTAGCAGCTTCATGGGCAACAATTTCAATCACTGGAAACTGAAAAGGTTTATGCCACAGAGGAATTTTTTTATATAAATAAACAAATTGGACTTCAAGAGAGGTAAGGAACACTATCGTCTTTATATACAGCAAATGCAGTGTCCAATATCACAATCAGAATAGAGCTGGACGGGACCTTGTAGGTTTTTCTAGTCCAACCCCTCTATACTATTTCAGACAGGTGGCTGTCCAATCTTTTCTTAAAAACCTCCAGTGATGAAGCCCCCCCCCCAACTTCTGAAGGCAAGCTGTTCCATTGGTTAATTATTCTTAATGCTAGGAAGTTCTCCTTGATTCTAGGTTGCTTCTTCCCTTGATTAGTTGCCATCCATTGTTTCTTGTCTTGCCTTCTGGTGCTTTGGAAAATAAACTGACCCTCTCTTTTTTGTGGCAGCCCCTCAAATATTGCAATACTGCTATCATGTCACCCCTGAGCTTGCTTTTCTCAAGACTTCCTGCAACCATTCTTCGTATGCTTTTGTCTCCAGACTTTTAATCATCTTAGTTGCTCTTCTTTGCACTTTTCCCGAAGCCTTAACATGTTTTTGGTAACGTGGTGACCAAAACTGGATGCAGTATTCCAGTTGTGGCCTTACTAAGGCTTTATAAAGCAGCACTAATACTTCATGTGATTTTGATACTATGCCTCTGTTTATACAACCAAGGATTATATTTAGCTTTTTTGGCTGCCGCCTCACACTGCTGGGTCTTGTTTAAATGTTCATTTATACTGGATCCCTTGGAATTCCTCTTCCAAAGTTCATAATATTTAAATTCCTGTTTGAAGCAGAGGTGAAATTCTAGCAGGTTCACTAAAACTGGTAGTAAATTTTGTAAGCAGTTCGGAGAACCGGTTGTTAAAAGAACAAGGGTTAATCCTGTAAGGAAAGCAGGAAAAAAACATTCTGGTGTTGTTTCTAGCCTAATCTTTATTTGCCCTGCTTACAGAAACTGCCCACCCAGTCACATGACCCCCCCAGCAATGCCCACCTAGCCACGCCCACAGAACCCATAGTAAAAAAATTTGAATTCCACCACTGGTTTGAAGGTTTTTTTAAAAAAAAATTCTTTACCTCCAGAGCAGCTTATCCTACCTGCCATAGCATTCAGGTACATCTCCTCTCCTCTCACATAGGTAGGTAAAGATTCCCTGGGGTCAAAGAACTTTCATCTTCAAGTGGTTCTTAGCAAGCATTCTCAAGACCTTTGGCTTAACAAGATTAAGCTTGACTTTTAGCTTCTGAACTTTCTCTTCACAGCAGGGGTCCCCCACTCCCAGTCTGTGGACTGACACCGGTCCATGGCATGACAGCAACTGGGCTGCGCAAACAAGCGAAGGCCCATCCATGGGATGCAGCCAGCAAAAACCTTTATCCATGGAACCGGTCCTTGGTGCCCAAAAGTTTGGGGACCACTGCTTTACAGGGATTCCTTGATTTCCAACAATTCATTTAATGACCATTCAAAGTTACAATGGCACTGAAAAAGTGACTTATAACCATTTTTCACACTTACAGCTTTACAGTCTTCCCATGGTCACCTGATCAAAATTTGGACACTTGGCAATAGGCTCATATTTATGACCGTTTCAGTGTCCTGGGGTCATGTGATCAGTTTTTGCAACTTTTGGACAAGCAAAATCAATGGGGAAGCCCAATTGCCACAGATGTTTCTTGCCACAGATGTTTAAGTGAATCACTGCAGTTGTTAAGAGCCACATTACTAACTCAACAACTGCAGTGATTCACTTAAAATCTGTAGCAAGAACAGTTGTAGAATGGAGCAAAACTCACTTAACAAAAGTTTTGCTTAGTTCAATAGTGGTCGTAAATTGAGGACTACCTGTATTGGGCTTCTTCACAGAAGGAACTCCTGATAGACCTCCTGTGATACAGGGATTAAAGTTGGGAATTACAGTCAGATTAAAATCCATCCTTAACTATAGGAGCTCACAAGAGTGCCTTTGAGCCAGTCACACACTCTCAACCTAACATAACTCAAAAAAATTAGAGGAAGAAGCTGGAAGACAAATTGTGGTAAATCCTGCCTTGAATTCCTAATGGGATACAAAAAATAACTTATGAAAAATGTAATTTGGTAGAATCTGGAGGAGACATACTGTAGAACAGTACTCTTTCTGTATTAGTACTAGCACTTCCTTTTTAATTTTTTTTTTATTAGTAGGATTATCCTACATAGGTTTAAAAAAACAACAGAAATGTGAACTAAAAATAGGAAAATAAAATAAAACGTGAAACATAACAAAAGACAAAGCAAAGAAAGATATCTGATGAAGGAACTTCTGATCTTCTTTGGTACAGAATAATTGCCATCTCCATCTTCCCAAGTTACATATCTTTGTTCCCTTGTTCCCATAAGTGGACCTTTTTAATCAATAAAGCCCAAAATCACTCGTTCGTTTTAATTCATTCTCAGCAAAAAGTCCATAAAAGGCTTCCAGTCTTTTATACAAGTAATTATAGTTCCCTCCTTAACAGAGCATGCCAATTTAGTCATTTCTGCAAGCTCAGCCATTTTCAAAATCCACACCCGCATTATGGATATTTCGGTAATCTTCCATCTTTGTGCATATAATAATATATTGAAATCATTTCCCTGGGCGAGAATTATACGGTGCTCACAAGACTCAGACTTTTTCCAAAATATCCCAAATATCTCCTTGAAAAGTGGTATACTTTACTAGGTATCATAAACCCACAAGCAGCATATGAGAATAATAATTGTTTTCCCTGTCATGGGTCATTCAAAGATATATTGATTCTAAATGTGGTAGTTTTCAATACATAGCTGAATACATATGGCTTCATTTATTTTATTTATGTATTTATTCATTCGCAGCCCATCTTACCACAGGGTAACTCTGTTTTCTAGACTCTGTGGAGTCACATATGTAAGAATTAGATTTGGATATCAAAGGCCTCAAACATCCAATGTGTTAAAAAAGCAATTCAGAAACTGAATAATTGAACAACGGTATTAGTTATTACACAGGGATGGCTGAGTGGTTAAAGATGCTGAGCTTGTCAGCTGGAAAGCTGTCAGCCTCGGTTTGAGACTAGAGATTTGCATGACGGTGTGAGCTCCTGTTACTTTCCCCAGCTTTTGCCCACCTAGAAGTTCAAAAGCATGTAAATGCAAGTAGATAAATTACCCCATTTCCCCTAAAATAAGACCTACCCGAAAATAATGTTTTTATGTGTGTGCCCAATATAAACCTTACTTCCAAAATAAGGCCTACTTAACAGCCTGCACAACCAGCTGCCAGCCCATTCCATCTGGTCATGGGGCTATGGCCACAAGATAAGGTATGTGCATGTGTGCAGCTGCCCCACGTGCCCTGCACCGGCTTATGTCAGGGTCCCCACAGCCGGGCCATCCATGCTCTGACACTTATCTTGCAACAGTAGCACAGGTAGCTACATGCAGCAGGAGCCCTTGTGGCCTCTGGCCCAGTTCTTCTGCTTGCTAATGGCTGCAACGGAACAGGAAGCTATGTGGTGTGTTGCTGCTGTGGCCACGAGGTGAGGCAGGGTGGGAGTGGCTTGGCTGCAGGAACCCTGAGGTAAGCCAGTGTGGGACGTATTTGAGGAAGCTCCACCCTCCACCTCACGGCAGCAGCACTAGCATGCTGCGCAGCCTCCTACTGAGCCTCAAGCAAGCGGAAGAAGGTCTCCTGTAAAAAATAAGGGGAAAAAATAAGACCTCCTCCAAAATATACCCAAGTGCTTATTTTGGGGCCCAAAAGAAAATAAGACCTGATCTTATTATCGGGAAAACATAGGTAGGTACCACTTGGGTGGGAAGGTAACAGTGCTCCATGTGCCTCTGCGTATAGTCATGCTGGCCACATGACCATGGAAATGTCTTTGGACAAAGCTGGCTCCCTCAGCGAAGAAATGGAGATGAGCACCATCCCTTAGAGTCAGACACAACTGGAGAAGAGAGACCTTTAACTTATTAGTTATTACAGAGTAGAATCCATCTTAGACCATTTTTGTAAGGGATAAGGGGTAAAAGTTCTAGATCTTGCATGATAAAAGATAAATTACAGTACTCCAGAGTCCATACTGTATGTATTTCACAGCCAAATAGTCTTACAAGATTAATCAAACTAAGTTGACTACTTATGGAATAAATGCTGCTTTGTCAGACAATTGTGGAACAACTCGTTTTTGTGGTACGTCTTGCTCAAAATTACTTCTGAGCTCTCTTTATCAGCATTAGTATTATCTTTGGTAGTGCTGTCCAATCAGGAAGGATAGAAATGTCCTGCCTGCTGTAGTGGTGCCAAAGTGAATTGTTTGTTTGTGTGTGTGTGTGTGTGTGTTTGTGTTTTGGTTTCTCCAGGTGCTTAGTTTTCTCATCAGATCCTCTTATACAAATGTTTAATACTAGGTGGTATATAAGAAAGCGCTCGTTGAAAATGTGAGAAGCTCTAACTTGCCTGTAGGAAAAATGATTCTAATAAGCCAAAATAAATCCATACCTATTCCCATTTAATTCCTGTACATATTCATACCTAGGTGCTGGATCATAAGAAATCCTCTGTTGAGCATAGGGAATACATAAGCACAAAACTGTCGTTGGCTTTTTAGCAGGCTTTTGGTTGTTATTCTGAATGAAAAATGCTCCTGGTCATGCTCTTCTGTTTTAAAAAAGTACCTCTGCAGCTAGTCCTCGACTTATAACCGGTTACTTAGTGATTGTTTGAAGTTACAACAGATCTCTGCCCACCCCTACCTCCAATTCCAAAGTTCCCATGGCCACTCCCTTCCTCATTTCAGAAAAGACAACTAGAATGTCACTGGCACAAGGGCTCAGCAATTTATCTATCTATCTATCTATCTATTTACATTTGTCAAACAGAATCAGAAAAAAAGAAACAATACAGAAATACAATGACAGGGACGATAGGCACGCCCCCTAATATTCAGTTAGCTTAGGGTGCCCAAAGCTTAGGGGCTGCCCCCTCCTTCTGAATCATTCTGAAAATGCAAGTATTTGTATCAACAGTAGGTGGTTATCAGAAAATGCTGCCTAGGGACACCACATATCTTTGGGTTGATATTGCCTCCTGGAGTCACAGCTTCCTGCTTGATACTAGGTAGAAACCATGATTCTGAGCTCTAAATTAGAGCTTTTCTCCAGCTGTGGCCTTTCCTAGATCAGGAAATTTTAGAATCATAGAATCATGGAAGGGACTTTGGAGATCTTCTAGTCCAACTCCTATCCATGGAAGGAGTCTTTATATCATTCCAGACAAATGATTGTCCAATCCTTTCTTGAAAACCTCCAGTCGCTCATGCCTTTCCACCTTGCATCTGGATTATTGAAATGTCATCTGAAGATTTCTTGAAAATCATCTGAAATATCAGCTGGTATAGTTATGGGTGGAGGTTCACCCATGGAACATATTACAGTGAGAAAGGCACTGGCTGCCCACAAATTTCTGTGTATTGGTTGTCACCTTGAAAGCCCTATGTACAATATATCAAGAGCCAGTTACGTTTCTGAGCGGCTTCTCGAAGTTGAATCTGCCAAATGAGTAAAATCTGAGAAAGAGGGCTTGCTGAGAGTCCCACATTATCTTTAGGGATCATTGGCTCAAGAGGTCTTGCTAATGGGTCTCCTCTTTTGGAATTCACTTCAGAAGATCTTCTTTACTTCCTCTTTATTACAGTTTTGGAGAGCCATAAAAACATGGGAACAAGTAACTCCTCATGATCCCCACTCTTTTATTTTTATATGTTTGGTTGGGTAAAGAAAAACACTTTTTAGTTTCTTCTTTTTAAAATTAGCCCTGTTGCGAGGCCTATGAGGTAGACCTGACATGGAAACTGACTAGCTCTACACTTAGTTGAACTAGGCTATGCCGTGTTTCTCCCAAAAGACGTCCCACCTAGAAAAGAAACCCTATTACATTTTTCAGCGCATGTGGTAAAATTAAGCCCACCTACAAAATTAGCCCTAATTAAGACCCCGCCCACCGTGGGGTGCAGGGGGTGGTGCGAGGCACACAGGTAAAAATTAAGCTAGGGTGGGGATGGGTGGTGGTGGAACTGCCCTACTGATCAGTCCTTGCACACCCGACACCTGCCTCGCCTTCTTCTGTGTCCACTTCTTCTGTGGGCACTTGCCGCCTCATGCACGCATTGCCCCAGCCTCCATTACGCCTTCAGATGCTTTCCGGAAAATCTCTCTGTAGCCAATAATAGAGCTCTGAGGCGATGCATGCAGGTGGCAGCAAGCAGCCACAGAAGAAGAATTACATTAAATTTTAAATTGGTTTTTAATTGGTTTTTAATGCATTTTAAATTGTTTTAATTTTAAATTTTTTTAAAAAAATCTTGATTCAATTGGCCTTAGTTTAATTTAATTTTAATCGGTTTTTAAATTGTCTGTTTTGTGTATTTTATTGGCTGTACACCGCCCCGAGTCCTTCAGGAGAAGGGGCGGTATATAAATATTGACAATAAATAAATAAATAAATGCGCATATCACCCCGGCCTCCATTTTGATTTCAGATGCCTCATGGAAGGCATCTGCAGCTTTGTTATCGGTTGCAGAGGGCTTTGTGGAAGGCATCTGCAGCTCTATTATCGGCTGCAGAAAGTTTTCCATTATGTCCTCAGATACCTCAGGATGATCTGAGCCGAAAAGAGCTGCCCACACGCCCAATGCGCCTTGCCTGGCTACTGGGCTGCTTCTTTTGTAGCCGCATCACTCGCTCTTTTCGGCTGCAAAAGAAGCAGCCCGGTGGCCAGGCAAAGCGCATTGGGCACATCGCTCGTTCTTTTTGGCTGCAAAAGAAGCAGCTTGGTAGACAGTTGAGGCGAATGGGGGAAAAACTAAGACACCTCTAAGAAAGAAGCCCTAGCTGGTTTTTCGGGGATGAAAAGGAAATGAGACCCGGGCATATTTTTGAAGAAACATGGTAGTAACAGCCTGTGTTTTTCCATTTATATCACAAATCTATAGAGATTATCGATCTTCCAGGTCATGGTTGTCTCAAAGGTGCTTTTTCAGAAGGCAACTGGACTTTCTTGTTTTTTCTTTTGAAGACGTTTTGCTTCTCATCCAAGAAGCTTCTTCCGCTCTAACAGGATAGTGGAGAATGGAAGGATTTATATTCCTTGAAGACAGCTGATACTCTGCATCCTTTTAGAGGGTCCTTGAAGCACTTGGAGGTTTATGTGTGTCCTCAGGCTCACTTGAGTAGTGCTCCTGGTTTTTTTTTCTCTGGAAATCCATTCCTACTCCCACACCATTCAAAGGGTGTTCATCCCAAATTGCATAGCTAAAAGTCTGTAGAGATGCTCAGTCATCCAAGTCATGGTTGTCCCAAAGGTGCTTTTTCAAGAGGCAACTGGAGACAACTTTCTTGTCTTTTCCCTTCTCACAATGAAAAAACAAGCAAGTCCAGCTGCCTCTTGAAAAAGCATCTTTGGGATGCTTATACCATCGTGAGTCAAAGGGCATCAACCAGAGACTTTTGCCAATACTTATCTGCATCCTTGAGCTGAATGCCCTGTTCTGCACTTTGTTATCTTTATGGCTTCTGGATGGTCTTCTAAAGGCCATCTCTATAGCTGCTTACACCCATATATTTAAGCTAGAAATGGAAGTAGAGAGTGGTTTTTAAGAAATGTTTTTCTGCCTGGTGTGACTCATCATCTCCCAGCTTTCTGCTTTGCATTCATAAAGCTGAAAGTTCCCACGATTTACATTTCCTATTTGGCACTTCTACGATAGCTCCGCCTGCTTTGACTTAAATTCTAACCTAACCATGGGTCTATCTACTGTGAATCTTGGTTTTATCTCTCCATGGCAGAGGTGAAATTCAGCCAGTTTGCATCGGTTCTATAGAACCGGTGGTAACAATTATAAGCAGTTCAGAGAACCCGTTATTAGAAGAAATCTCCTTTTATTTTTTCCCCCACTTTGCAGGGTTAATCCTGTAAAGATTAACTTTACAGTGTTAATCCTGCAAATAAGGCAGTTGTTTCTACCCTAATCTTTATTGCCTTGCTCACAGAAACTGCCTCTCCCCTTATTACATTGTAATTTTGGTGAAGTTTAATTCTCTGCTTGGTGATGTTTAATCCTTTCACCACGCCCACAGAACGTAGTAAAAAAAAATTGAATTTCACCACTGCTCCATGGCATTGCATACCATTGATTGTCCAGTCTGTATCCTACCAATGGCAGTGGGGCAGATTTCAACAGGTTTTTTTTTTTATATTAAACAGTTTTAATAATTGAACCAGACGGGACAGTTTATCATCAAACCCTCTGGTTGACCTAAATAAATCATTAATTCCTCAGTTACGTTCTGAAAGTAATGAGAGCAATGAATTCAGAAGGCGCTTTTATATATATTCCCAACTTTCTGTGAAAATGTTGCTTTTTGCTTTGACAATTGAGCTTTTTACCAGTGATACATGGCAACACAAACACTACAAAGCTTCTCTTTTTTTCTTTTAGCAACATAATAAGACCTTCCAACCTCCAAAAGTATGATCTTTCCGCTGTACATTGATGTCCATATTTGGGTGCTTTTGTCAGTTTTTGTCTTTCTTTTTTGGCGACATTTATGTCTGCTGTTGAGTCGAAGTCAGCAATGAATAAGCTCAACCTTCTTAAAAGGCAGTCTTTACTTGGCAAAAAACAGAACATGCAGCTTCCATTCAAACTAATCATGCAGTTAATTGTTATGAAACATGTAGGACACTTGAAAGATCACACAGGCCCTGAATTCTGGCCACAAATTAATTTAAAATCTGCACTATACTGCTATTTTAAACAGAGCAATTCAACTATTAAAATGCTGACATCAAAAAGGATTTGGGTAGCTTGATGATAAAATCCATCCACGCTAAATCAAAAAGGAGAATGAATGCTTTTAAAAGAAATGGTCTAGCAGATATCAAATCAAGGCCTTTTTAAAGCAGGTGAAGAGAAAAAAATACAATTACTGAATTAAAGGGAAGAGATCGGCAGAGCTGTCTCTTTTTTAAAGTTTTATTGTATTAGGGAAATTTAAAAGGAACAATTAATACAGATTAATAGAAGAGAAAAATGGTATGAAAGGGAAAAGTAAAAATGTTGGAAAGGAAGAAAGCAAAAGAAAAAATATAAAGGAAAGAAAAAAGGTACAAAGAAGCGGTTTCTAATCTTTATAACAGTTCAATTCAATTCAATTCAATTCAGTCCTTTCTTGTCAATGCCCAACATGTGTGCAGCGAAATTGAGTGAGCCTCCATCGGTACAATCACATAAAGTACAAGATATAGAATACATTCAGATACAGAATACATCTCCAGACTTATAAACAAATCCCTAACCCCAGGAAATGCCCACATTTCTACATACATTTCCACATACAGATATATACAGTATACATATGTACCTATTTCTTTTCGTATATTTTCACGGGTACAGGTATGCAGGTCTAGGTGTGTTTGGGTCTTTTCCCGTGTAAGTTTGAGAGTATCTTCGCAACGTTTCGGCGAGGTCCCACTCGCCATCCTCAGGTTGGTGCCTTCTGCTTTGTGCACGAAGCAGAAGGCACAGCCTGAGGATGGTGAGTGGGACCTCACCAAAACGTTGCAAAGATACTCTCAAACTTACACGGGAAAAGACCCAAACACACCTAGACCTGCATACACACACACACAC
>JAEANM010017930.1:0-12809 GCA_017656035.1 Myanophis thanlyinensis | reverse complement strand
GTATCACCCTCTGTAGTGCTTGTCTGTTTTGCATGGTGCTATTCCCAAACCAGGTTGTGATGTTGCCCGTCAGGATGTTCTCTACAATGCAGGAATAGAAGTTTTTGAGCACCTTTGGTGGTAATCTGAAGTCCTTCAGACGTCTGAGGTGGAAGAGACTGTGTTATCACAAAGAACAGCTGAGAGTTACACGTGTAATCTGCAAAATTGGGATTAACTATGCATAGACTTAAGAAATTGCATGGGAGCCAACTGTCTATGGAGATTTTCAGTCATCCAGGTCATAGTTGCCTCAAAGGTGCTTTTTTTCTTCAAAAGGCAACTAGACTGTTTTTTCCTGGAGGAAGGAAAAGAAAACATTTTGCTTCTCATCCAAGTAGCTTCATCTGTTCTGATGGGGGGGGGGGGCGGAATGGGAGCCAACCATTATATTACAAATTTCCCTACTCCATTTATGGTTGAGTGTTTGTAGAAAAAGGGAAAATCATAGTGTGTGATGTCACATCACAGTTATTTTTCAAAACTAAACATTATGTGGGAGAAAGTTCAAATATTAGGCTGTTGCTTTTAGCAGTAATCCAAATCTGTGTTAATTTTGGATTCTTCCTTCATGTCATAACAGCAGCAGTAATGTCAGGCTTTCCCTTTTACTTTTTTTTAACTCTAGAATGATTAAGTAATAATATGTATCTCATTTCTAACAGTAAATAGATATTATACCAATCCATTTTAAGGCTTCAATTATATGAGACTCTGCAACTGTCAAAAAGAATGTCCAACTAATTTTCTGATGTGGTTTTTTTTTCACTTTATTATAAGCTTCCGACTAAGATATAGTTTAAGATGAAATAAAATATATAGTTTTATATATTTGATATATAGAGATATGAAATAAAAGATATATAATAAAATATAGTTTAAGCCAGAGCTGTTTTACACTTGTTTATGATCTGCGGTCTTTATCTTTTTTTATGTTTTTCAGTTTATCTCCATTCATCATTAAATTGAATAATTTGAAATTCTGGGTCCAAATGTTGATCAGAAATAAAAAAGATGGTGCTTACAATACAAGAGTCTATGTGCAACATTCTCCAAATATTATTTTTTCCGGAATTGAGGTAGATATTTTTAAATTATCATCTGTTGAGAGGGGGGGAAAGTGATGCAAACTCATTTAGAGAAATTAGGATTAGTTCTTGGGATGTCCATAATTGATTTTCCTAAATTCCAGGTTTATATGTTTATTTATTATAGATTTATGCCATATATTTTCTCATGAAGTCCCTGGAGGCATATGAGCGACATTCTCTTATTTTTTTCCACAAAATAACCATTCTATGAGGAATATTTATTATAATACTGTACATATATAATACAACAATATATTGTTCCTTTGCAAACAATTGTTCCTGTGGAGATTTCAAAGATTGGTAAAATGTTGATTAAAAATAACAATTGATTGAAGCCAGAGTCTTATGCATGCCAGCAAACCCTATTTAAGCCAATGACACCTTGAACAGATATATGAAGCAGTTGTACAACCTGTAGCCAGAAAACCTTGGATTTGAATTCACATTTTTTCTCATAATGTAATGTTACAAAGAGGAAAATTATAGAATGCAGTACATACAGAGCTATCCTATTAGTTGTATTTAATTAATACAATTTAGTTTTCTCTCTTACTTTTTTGTTACTTTCTGCACACTTTTCAGGGGAAAATGTGCCTCTGGTGCTTAAGACTACATTGAATCTCATGAAGGATTTTATTTCCTTTACAATTGTATCAATTGCCTTATAATGATTAAGAGTTAATCAAGGCTTGCATGTTAAATGTGTGAATGTTTGCATTTCTATTTAAGAATAAGGAACATGAAGATTAAACCCATAGCAGGGCCATGGCAGATGGCGAGAGAAATCAGCTATTACTCTTCCAATAAGGAAGCTCTCGTTAGTGTTGATGAAAGTTTCCAGAATAAATAGCACTTTTAGAAATTGTGAATTTTGAGGAAGACAGAGGAAGGGTATGGAGGAAGATGCATCAGTAGATGGGTTTGACTAGATCCTAAAGGAATTTCAGTTCTTCCTCAGGCATGAAGCTGCATAGGGAGATTAATTATTCTTCATCAGTTTTGGTTCACAAAGTTTGGGACTATATGGTCCAGAAAGGATGGGATTAATGTGCAAATAAATTTTGGGATATGTGTTACAATGATTTTTTTATATTGATTTCTTATCATTTTATATACAGAAAATACCAAAAGACAGCTGTGATACCAGGCAGAACATCACTTGTAAAGTAGGCTACCCCTTCCTGTCTCCCAATGAGGAGGTAAGATAATGAGTAAATCAATTGGGGGTGTGTGTGACATGTGTATACGTATTTAAATATAGACAAATACAAACAATGTTTGAAAATATATGTTCTCTTCCCAGCTGCATTTTGTGGGTAATATGTATTTATACAGTATATTACGAACTCCCGGATGTAAAATGAACCTGGTTGCAGAAATCAGGGAAGCATGCCTTAATTTAAATCTAAATCTAATCTAATGGCTTTGTGATCCTAAGAGCAATTGCTTCCTTAGAGCTTGGGACCAAAGAGACATTTATCTTCAGTTAGACAAAGTTCAGGCAACCAAACTCTTGATTCAGATCTTCCTCTGAGAATGGAAGTTTATGTGACAGGATATGTGGGAAGCCTAGCCTCTGGCCTATGTGTGAGATCATGTGAACTTCCTAAAAATATTCTATTTCCTTAAGGGAAAACCAGGAGAGTGGAACAGCCAAGTAGTATACATAGTATGCTCTGTAGGAAAAAAAGAAAAAGAAAAATGATATATTGTATACCAGTATATACCGAATCTTTATAAAGATTGTTCATAATTCAAGAACTTAAAGCATGTACGTTTTGCTTTATTTGCAATTTTTTATGAAGAATTCTTTTTCCAGCCTACTGAATAGCATTTATTAAGCATAATGCTTATTTAAAACTTATCTATGTTGCCATAAAAGCTGAAAGGGAAGGATTATTATGGCTAAAATAATGTTCACATGATTTCACACATAGGCCATCAAGTAGATGTTGATTCTTAGCAACCAGATAGACAGATTTTCTTTAGACTGATCTGTCCCCAACCTAGTTCTATGGAATGAACTCATTTGGCAATGTATTTGAGTCCATCCACTTTGCTGGTGGTCATTATTTTTTCCCCTTCTTCTTTTCCCAGAATTATATAGTAGACTTTTCAAGAAGGTTAGGCCTTCTCAGAATGAGGCCAAAATACTATAATTTAGGCCTGCTCTCTCATGCCTTGGATGAGAACTTGAGATGGATTTGTTGTATAATCCATTTCTTTGTTCCTTAGTCAGATAACTAGGTAACATCATGACTAACACTGATGATGTTACCTAGTTTGGATAATGAAACATCTGCAAGAAAACAAACAAGCTCAGAGATCACCAAAGACCATTCTAGATATGCCCTGATGCTCTGGAACAAATATTTGTTTTGACTGGATGCCACTAAATGAATGAGTTACAGTTCTACTAGTTTTGCTTCCAGGGGCGTCAAACTGGCAGCCTGCAGGCTGGATGCGCCATGAGCAGGCCACGCCCACCCTAGCTCCGTGATGGGAAAAAGACATTGTGATACGTCACATGACATCAACCTGATGTGGCGAATTTGATACCCATGCTTTAGACAAAGCAAGGCCAAAAACAGCTGTAACCTTTTAGGACGATGGGATGAAAGATACTTTATGTTAAAATATACTTCTTACCTTCATTCACATTGACCAGAGAAGACGGAACAGCTGTTCTGGTAGAATCCAGCCTTTCTTCTTAGTCTTTCTGTATGACCGAGACTTCATAAAAATAATTTATATGGAATTCTGTTCTTTTTACCAGATTGCCATATTCTGTCATCTGGCTCAGTTGTCTCGACAGGACCTTGGCTAAAAATAAACTTTCCCACCACATCTTCTCCTTATAAGCAAAGTACCTTTACCGCTTGCAGCTTTTTGCTATTGTTCATGAAATATATTTATACAAAGCAGTCTGTCTATTTACTGCAATATAAACCTCTTTTTTAAAAAAAGCTAAATGAAACCCAGTGGATTTAGAACAGAGAAACAATCAGTTTGCTTTGTATTAAAGCAATAGAAGAAAATTAAGTCTGTGTGTATAGAGAGGAAGAGACGTAAGCTTGTCAGAAATATGCAAGAGCTGGCAAAAGGGGAATGAAATGTTACTTAAATCAACAATAGTAAGGTAACATTTGGAAGGGTCTCAGCAGATGCCATCCTTATTCACTAGTATAAGAAAGGGGAGGTCTACAACACAACTGGATTTGCAAGATTGAAGATAAGGTAGACCAGACCAAGAAAGCAACCCCATAAGAAGGCTAAAATTGCTTTTTGTGGAGATTGGCTATAATAATAGAATCTTGTAAGCCTGGTTGCTTTGTATCCTTTGCCTAGGTAACAGATCTTGCACATTTCTGTTAAAGTCGTCTTCCTTATTCTTTAAAATATTTCCTGCAGATCTCACATCTCTCTACTCAACTTTCAGGGACACCCTCTAATCCAGGCACATTTCCTTCTTTCAGTGTTATTTATAAATGAGATATGTCTCTATCATTTCAGGGGAATTTAGAATTTAGGGGAATTTAGAATTTAGTCTTAATAGCTCACCTTCAAAGTGTTAAAAAAATGCAACAACATAATTTAATTCAAATCCTTGTATTTCTATCAGCAGTTGTCAATCCATGATGATACTACCACATTACTCATGATTACTAGTTACATTATTTTAAGGTTATGGGCTGAACATTAATAATATGTTGGAGGAAGTCTATGTGATGGGCGTTATAAAAATATTTTAAGCACCAATTTTCAAATGTTAAGTTCATGTTCATACCTGCATGTAATATTTCTAAATAAAAACAAAAATTTCAAATGAATTGTAGCATAAAGATTATTTTGTCATTCAAATGTCTTTCTGTCTTTTTAAAAAAGATTTTTATATCAACTTTATATAAATATATCTATATTTATATAGAATCATTAGTCCAAATGTGTTTGTGTAGGTATAGACTAGGGACCTCCGCCAAACTTTACATCATCTTTATTTTATTGCTCAGTGTAGATAAAAATAAAACATTTATTTTACTAATGGGAAATGTAATGATGAATTGTATTCAATTTTTGTTGGAAATATAATTGCAGTTTTATTTTATTTAATTATAAACAATGACATTTTATGCACTTTCTTTTCACTTAGATATTCTTTGAAATAGCATTCCAGTTCAATGTGTCCCACCTCCTGGAAAATACAACAATTAACTTTTCTGTTACAAGGTTGGTTCCAGTAATATTTACACAAAATTTAGACTGAATTGGGGTCCACTTTCTTTATTTCAAGTTCAAACTATGCCAAACTGTTAAATCCTAAAACAGATTCATTATCTACTCCTTTAGTGGAAGGTTCAGTGTTCTTATGTGGTTTTCAGCTTTCAGTAGAATTAAGAAAACATAAGGAAAGAAAATATAAGAGGGAAAAAATGGTTTCTATCTGATAAAGAAAATCAAAGAGTAGAATACACTGTCCATTTATAGTGGAATAATAGTTTAAAAGTCTTGAATTAGGACAAAAAAAATATCCTGACAGCATGTTGGTAGTGGTGCAATGGTTAGAATGCAATATTGCAGACTAACTCTGCTCACAGCCAAGAGTTTGATCCTGATCACTTGGCCTCCATCCTTCATTAAATTTCATTGGTCACTACTTCTGAATTCACAACAGTTGCTAATTACATCTACATATCTAAATAAACCAGCATCGATATGAATTAATTGTTGCACCAAAAACATTTCTTTTGGATCCCACTGGCTATTTTAAATCTGGACATTCCCCTCAGCAATTAAGCTGACTTTCAGTTACACATTTTTCCACTTCAAAGTGTTCTTTTCTTTACAAATAAACATGAAATAATTTTATAATGTAACGATAAGGCAAAATAGGTTGGTGTTTTGACTATAATAGCTTGTTGATTAAAATTAGATTGTGGTCTAAAGCAATTTTTAAAATATGTTTTTTTGTTTTACCGGTAGTGATAGTGATGAACTTGATGACACTCTTGGAGACAACAGAAGAACTATTTCAATTCCAGTAAAATATGAAAGTGGATTAATATTTAAAAGGTATAGCTAGATTTAACTATTTTTTTTACAGTGATCATCTGGGAGGGTTTTTTTCTGTTCTATTGATAGAAAGTCCCTGCCTCCCAAAACAATTGTTTCTAACTTGCTCCTTAATTCTCTTGACCATGGATTACTTATGGCTCTTGATTCTGACTGACACTGAATGGTACCATTCTGTAGTGCAGAATGTAGTGCAGATACTCTTTTATTCCCAAACCTGATTTTATATAGAATCCTTTAATGTAACACACAAACACACACACACACACACTATGGTGCTAAAGTTGACTTTTGTTTTTATGCTTTGAAAGATCTTAAAATACAGCATTGCCATTTTTCACATTCTTTCATACAAAAAAAGACAGAAGATTGGATCTTCGCTGCAGTCAATGACCAGTCCATAAAACACCTTACATATATTATAATGATTAACCAATCATAAGTAAATAGATCAACCAAACTGTTGCAACCAATTATAGTAGACTAACCAAACTGTTCCACATCTTATATATATGACAAAAAATTGCATACTATTTTATCTGGCTTGTTCCATCACTGAAAACATATCCAATTAATCAATGTTTTACCTCTTATTAATCTGGGAAGAAACTGCTTTTTAAAGAGAATGAAATTAAATTGTAGTTTCACTAGTTGATTTAAACTGGATTAACAATTTCATATTGTATAAATTGGATGGGAAAAATTATACATTATTTAGAAAAAAATCTCAGGTTTATTAAATTCATATTTTCTCGAACAAGAATAACACTATCATATTGTTTTGTTTTATTTCATTTTGTATGGATAACTGAAATAAACGTGTGACTACTTTGTGACTCTAAATCACTAAACATTATTTCTTTTTAAGAGAACATGGTTCACATCACATCACCATCACAGCAAATGATACAGTACCTGCAGTTATTAATTCTACTGACAAAATTGGAGACGAAATTAATATAAACTACTTGGTAAGAGACAATGCCATTTTTTTCTGGTTGTAGACTTTTAAAAATAACATTTATGTGCTGTATCTTTTTTTAATCAGGTAAGTTTGTAATGTTTTCTACGAACTAGGCAGAACTTTCTGCAAATGGAGCTTCAGGTCACTTCACCAATTTTACTATCCTGTATTTTATTTAATTTATTTATTTATTTAAATTTATATACCGCCCCCTCTCCCTTTTGCCCTGCACATGTCCAAAAGTCTGCTGCAAAAGATACTCAGACTTTCAAGACAGATTTAGGGAGGGTGTGTATTGCTACAGGGGGTAGAAACGAATTCACACTTCTTGCAGGAGCTTAATGACAGTTGTTTGGGACAGGTAGAATTCATCCGTTCAACTATAGACATTTTCCAATTATAGACAATTTACTGAAAAATAAATGCCATTTATTCTTTTTGCTTCATATTTTCCCTTGAACCCAAATTGGCAAGGAATTAGTAAGAAGCTTAAACATATTTACCACAAACTACAGACCAGAATAAATCATTGTCTCAGTGCGGTATAACATGGCCACTGGAAATATACCACTGATCATTTATTTCCTTTACCTTAGGGATATGTTCTAGTTTAATTTATAGATTTTTGGTTTCTAAGATAATGTTTAAATAATTTTTTTTCTTTGCATGCAGATTTGGTAAGGTGGAGATCTACTGCTATGAAATAAAATTGTACACTGTGTTATTTGTTTAGTAGTGACTGTAGCACCTGTTAATAATGGGGAAAACATTTTTTTATTTTTATTTTAATTAGCCTTTCATTCATCTTTATAGATTGAGAAAGGAGAACATTTCTTACAGCCACAGCTTGCACTGCAAATCTTATTTCCAGATAATATTTCAGATGAAAATCAAATCCTTTACTTCACCAGGATATCATATTCAGAGGTAAATTGGCAATATATAAATTAACACTGCTCTGCAGTTCAAAATTAGACTTTGATTTCCACAACACAGGTCTTTGAATGAGTAAATGTTCCAATTTGTTTCTTTCCATTGGTATTTATAAGGGGAAAAATGGACTCTACTTGGCTATCATAATAAATTAGATAAAATATGAAATGCTGTCTAGAATCTAGCCACAGGGGTTGCAAGCCAGTGGCTTCTGTGCCAAAGCTTGGATAAATAGAGAGGGTTGCGCCAGGAAGCGCATCCCATGTAAAACCTTGCCAAATTTCAACATGCGACTCATCAGTGTGAATTCCACACTGGATTGGTCGAGACCTGGGTTGTTAGGTGGAAACAGATGATGCGCTGTGGCAACCCCTTACGGGAACAGCCGAAAGAAGAAGAAGAAGAAATGCTCTCTAGAATTATCTTCTAAAATAATCTCTGATTTATCTAATGTTATAATTTAAGTAAACAATTTGTCTGATCTCTATATAATCTAAATCCAAAGGGATACATTATCTATATCAATAAGACATAACCATGGAAAACAAAGCAGTGTGTCATGATACAAATCACTATTTGGAGCCTTTAGTTTCAAGCATGGTTTGTCACATTAAAGGGCTTCTGCAAACTGGTTCCACATAGTTATGTCAAATTACTATCATGGCAAGAAAATAATCTACTGATCCTACTGATTGGGAATTATGGGTGTCATGTCTGGAATAACTGGAGATATAATCCAATATACCAGGAGGGTACCAAGGAAGGAAGGAAAGGATTGGAGTTCCTGAAGATTTTACTCCATTAGTCATTGCCAACTATAAGGGGTGGCACTCATCTTCAGGTGATGTTATCTTTGGGGAAAACTTGGAGTCCTCTGTTAACATTATTGCAGGATACTTATAACATTACATTTTTTCTTCTTGTGATAGAATGCAAAATGCCAATCCAGCCACCCAACTGATTTGTTGAAGATTGATATGGGCAATCCATTCACAACATCAAGAATACAAGAACCTCTAAAGGATCCCAACATAGTATGTACACCTGATTATTTACAGGAGTGTCTCTTGGTCTTTCAACAGCACTGAAGACTTGGATGTATTCCATAGCCTGAATATTGGGAGGCTAGGGGTGGAAGGTTAAATCATTGAGAAACAATGGTTTAGATCAGTGGTGGCGAACTTTTTACTTACCAAGTGCCGAAAAGTACGTGCTTTGTGAGTGCCATCCGCACTTGCTTGCGGCTCCTCCACGTGTGCTGCATATGCAACTGCACCACCTGCGCATGCATGCAGATTTTGCATGTGCAATACACACTTGTTGCATTTATGCACACATGATCAATCGCATGTGCATGCGCAAGAGAGCTCCAAAGACCAGCCGGATTTCCTGCTGTAATCACACGCATGCACAGCAGATGCCCAAAGACCAGCTGGGTTTCTGCAATTGTGTATGCATGCATGTGCAATCACATGTGCATGCTCAGCTGGAGGTAAGTTGGCTGACAGTTTGTGTGCTCAACAAGATGGCTCTGCATGCCACTTGTGGCACCCGTGCCATAGGCTCACCATCATGGAGTTAGATGATCCATTGAGTGTTGTTTGTTATTTGTTTTGTTTGGCTTTATCCTCAGTGACCAATGTACTTTTTCTTCTTTGCTAATATTTCTTCTTATTGTTTTAATATGTTGTAAGTGTCATCCAAAGGCACATTCACCAGATGGGCAGCCCTATAAATTGATTAAACAAATAACATTAGTAGAATGTCCTTTCTAGGTTTTGAAACAGATTTTTATTTTATGTATTGTAGCTTGCAGTGACAGCCTTCTTGAATGCTAAATGATGAATGATCTGAACACTGAATGAACATTACTGGTGTTACCATTGTTATTATCAGGACACTTTATACTTATTTCAGCATGACATGGAAAATGTGTCAGGTTTTCTAAAACGTTGCTATTTGGGGTAGCTATATTTTGCAAATATATTAATTAGATGTGTCTATGGTCTTTTATACAGAATTGTGATGGATATGATTGTGCATCCATTAATTGCATTATAGCCCCTTCGAATATAACTCATGTGAATATTTCATTCAGACTCTGGAAGCCTACTTTTATAAAGGTAAGTGAGCTATCATGTTTATTAAGAATTTAAAATAATATCTCATCAAAATCACATACATGTTACAGGTACATGCATCATGCTATTTGCTTTAACTTTATTGACACTGGCTAGAAAAGTTCTATTGAAAGAAGTGTTATGCTGTATTATTAATACATAATTTGTTTAGGGGCCAAGTTTTTTTATTGTGATGCAAATGTTTTTAGTTACTTCTTGATGTATATTAAATTTAATGTAATTTTATTGCTATTGTATTTGCCATCGACCAGATCTGATCAAAGCACATGGATACAAATTTTCAGGAATTGATAGAGTTATTGATTTTTCTTCATGCTCAGAATTCCCAGATGTTAGCCATACTGGGAATCTAGAAATTATAGCTCAATAATTCTTGATGGTAATAGCTAGAAGTATAAACTATGCTGAGTTTCATAATTAGAGTATACAATTACAGGTAGTACTCAACTTACAACAGTACATTTAGTGATTATTTGAAGTTGCAATGGCACTGAAGAAAATGACTTATGACCAGTTTTCACATTTACACCCGTTTCAGAATCTCCATGGTCACATGATCAAAATTTGTACTCTTGGCAACTGACTCATATTTATGACTATTGCAGTCTCCCAGGTCATATGGTCTTTTGTGACTTTCTGACAAGCCAAATCAATGGGGAAGCCAGATTTATTTAATAATCATGTTACTGACTTAACAACAACAGGGAAATTTTCCAGATAATTAAAGCTAAAAAGAGAATATACCATTTAAAAGAGGGAATATTTCCTCAGTATCCAGGCATGTGAAAGGACTAAAAACCAAAGAACACAATAGAAAAAAAATAAAAATAAAATTACATATAAAGAAGACCAAACTTTGACAGCAGGTACAACATCAGGTTATATTTCTCACAAATTAAAAATGTGTGGATAAAAGTCTATACAGGGTCCTATATTTAGTTTTCATCTAGAAACTTTTAACCATTTTGTGAAGTTAAAAAAATGAAAAAGGGGCTTCATTCACAGCAAAGGGGTGAATTTGAAAGCAGTGCCATTTCTTCCCGGGGTGGGGGTGGGGATTTAGCCTCCCCTTATGATTGAAATATGTCATAAGACTACATTAGAATCATGTATTACTCTGAACCAGGGATTTCCAACCTTGGCAATTTTAAGACATCTGGACTTCAATTCCCAGAATCCAAAGCTTTGCTGGCTGAGGAATTCTGGGAGTTGAAGTTCACAAGTCTAAAAGTTGCCAAGGTTGGAGACCCCTGCTCTGAACCCTCTGTTATTCCTCCACAGTCCTCAGTAATGTTTTCAGGTACTGTATATATTGACCACCAGGGGACACTACAATACTGGTTTTCTAATAAAGAAAAAATCGAGAGCACACTGCCTCCTGGTGTTCAATGTAATAGGATAAGAATAACGATCTGCACAGATGATTACTGCTTTCTCATTATTAACTATGAATCCTTGAAAATACATTTGCTTTATATTTAGTGTAAAATGTGAAAAAATGACTTTTGTTTTCCTGAAAAACTTAAATCATAGTTCTTTACAGAACATTTACAGAACATTGATATTTGTGTAAATCAGTAACGCTAAATTTGCTTGAAGATTTTGTTAGCAGAAAAATAAGATTTTTTTTTCCCCTTCAAATCAGTGACTACATGAAGATGTCCATGCAGTTTTCCAGACAGATGTTTACAGCCTTCTTCCCAAGGCTGAGTGAATGGCCCAATAGGCAAAACTAGAATTCAAAATCCCCTGCTCTTTTTTTAACCAGCAGACCACCGTAATGTGACACACTATAATAAGACAGTCTAGCAAATGTTTTTGACAAAAATTCAACATGGCATGACAATCATAGATGCTATCTGTGCATTTATGTAATGATTTATTTTCATTATTTTCATCAACTGCAATGATTCACTTAGCAACGATGGGAAGAAAGGTCATAAAATGGGCAACATTGACTTAACTGTCTTAGCAACAGAAATTGTTGGTTAAACTGTGGCTGTAATTCAAGGATTACTATTATGACATAATAAAATAAGAAATGCATTAAATTATCTTCTTATTTCCTTGTTACTTCATGCTAAAGCAGGGGTGCCTACACTTTTTGGCTTGTGAGCTACTGCAGTACCAGTAGTGGCGATGGTGTTTGGTCCTGCCCACTGGGTCAGGAAGGGGTGGGCGGGGCTTCCACCCACTGGGTCAGTTCCCTTCTTCACGCAGCTCATGTTTATTTTAAAAAGTTTTCCTGCTTTCTTCTGCACTTTGGAAGCGGGATTTCTCCTGGGTGAGCATCTGGAAGAAGAAAAGCCAGAGTCGCAGCTTGTGGAAAGGAAAACTTTTTAAAATGAACAAGAACCATGGCAGTGGCTTCTCCGAGTCCTTAGGGAGATGGGGCGGTATATAAATACGATTAAAGTAAAGTAAAGTAAAGTCTTCTTCCAGCTGCTTGCCCAGGAGCAAACTTGCTTCCAAAGCGCAGCAGAAGGCAGGAAAATTAAATTTGTTCTTAAAATTTTTATATGACTTATTTAAAATTTAAATTTATTATAATGTGGCCTGGATTTAATTTTT
>JAEANM010017929.1:0-12809 GCA_017656035.1 Myanophis thanlyinensis | reverse complement strand
ATTTATTTATTTATTATTTGGATTTCTCAACCGCCACTCTCCCGAGGGACTCGGGGCGGTGTACAATCATCTAAAAACAGACTTAAAATATAAAATAAATGGTTAACAATTAAAATTATAAAAAATTTAAAATTTAAATATTTTAAAAAATCCTGATACAAAGCATCCATAAAGGAAGCATATAGCTGTGAACATCCAGCAGTAGCAGCGAAGTTTTTTCCCCAGTACATTCACTTCAGATTAAGACTTTTAAAAATTTAAGTACTTTGCCAGAAGAAAAAAAACCAACTAGCATGTTACAAACGAAACTTTTCAATTACCTTTAAAGGATGATAGTCCCATGCTAAGCCTGCACTAAAAAGGTTGAATTTATCGGATTATCTGTGTCATTACAGTGCAAAAATATAAATAAACTTATCTCAAATTAGAGAACCAGTTTGGAGTAGTGGTTAAGACAGCACACTAACACTAGGAAACTGTGAGTTATAATCCAACCTTGGGCCAGTCACTCTCTCTTAGCCCTGGGAAGGAGGTGTGGGTAGATGACTTCTGAAAAACCTTACCAAGAAAAGTGCAGTGGCTCCTCCAGGCAGTTTCTGAGAATCAGACATAAACAACAGAAGAAAAAAATCTTCAATTACAAATTATTAAAGCTTGCTGGAGTAAACAAATCATTTTTAGCCTTTGCAAACAAAACGAAAATAGGCTTGATTTTTGCTAATTAACCTGCTAAATTTTAGCTTCAATAGTACCACTAGACATATGTTTGTTTATTTCTTTCTTTATAATATTTATGGCCTGCCTTTTAATTTAAAAATCCCAAAATGATTTATAATAAATATCAGGAATTCACGTACTGCAGAACCTTAGATTTCTATAGAGTTTATTTATTTGTTTCTAAAGTTGTTACATCTCTATGCATACTTATTATATGTAGTCAATAATGAGTACTTTAATGACTAACAACAATCTTTACCTAAATTTGTAGAAGTACAATTGTACAGTAAATATCTAAAATACAATAATCAAGTACTATGCCAACTGCCAAGAAAGTTCCAAAAGAAGTAGAGAAAAAAACAGTTTTGTATAATATCCAAGTTATTAAATACGTGGGATTATTATCCCTAGAAAAATATTCAGCTTAATCAATACAAACATTTCAAAATATATATCCAGAAGAAGGAATGTACTAAGAGATCAATTAAAACACCCTTAATTTGTGGGGAAGAATTAATGTGATGATGAATTTTGCATCAAGTCTGATACATATTTGAGAACAATGGCTATGTTAGTTCCACTTAAATATTTTAAATATTGATAAATTATAGAAGGAGCATAACTTCTTAGTTATGTCTTCATTGTGATGACGGTGGTTTTAATTTTCCTGATGTTAAATAAACTCTTCGGGCTTATCCATTAACTTCAGTTATGCACTAGAATGGAAACAATACTGAATATGCACCATTGTGAGCTCGGAAAATACCTTTGAAGTCATGGCAAATTCTTGGTACTAATTATAGTAGGAATTTGGTTGCTTTTCCAGCACTGAAAGCAAATAGACATTTCTTGGCCTTACTGGGTAAAAAAAACTAAATTTGTTTTTTCTTCTTATGAGAAATTGACATATTGGAGTAATTCTTATTTTAAGATTGGTAATACAATTTTTAAAAAAATACAGGGTCATAATGGAATCATTATGCTCAATCATCTATTAAGCAATGATACTTCTAAAACTTTTGAGCTTTTACAATAGTTTATTTTTTATACCGTAGTGTTCTGTATGATAAAAACATTATGTTATGTTGCTATTTAAATTTACATACAATACCCCAAACTACTTTTTTTAAAAGGAATGTTAATTGTAATACCTTAGAAGGTTTATAAAAAAAAATAAACCCAAAAAAGTTTTTCGTGTTAGGGATTGTGTTTGAATGATTGACATACTAGCTAGCACAACTACATCTGCCTGAAAGTAGAAGCAAAAAGATAGAAAAAATACTTTTTGCTGCTCTTCAGAGGTCATTTTTGAGATTTTTGCAGCCCCTATATAAAAAATTAATTATTTGGGCCACATGCCAAAAACTGGGTAGAGCTAGGACAATGGTGGCAAACCTTTTCGGCACCAAGTGCCAAATGGGACTGTGCATGTGCCTTCCGCACATGCACATGGCTCCACACATGCACATTTTGCGCACATGTGCCTTTTGTGCATGCACATGCTGCAGTCTTGTGCGCATGCACATTCATCACGCGTGCATGCACAGACATGAGGGAGCTGCACGTGCATGCACAGACTCAAGCGAGTTGCGAGTGCATGCGCAGACACAAGGGGAGGCATGCGTATGCACACACAGTGAGTTGGGGCGACGGCTAGCATGCCCGCAGAGGTGGCTCTGCGTGCCATCTGGGACACATATGCCATAGGTTCACCATCACGGAGCTAGGGTAAAGAAGGGGCTGAAGAAAAACACAAAAACTCACTCTGAGTTAACATAATCTCCATTTAATATAAACATGGTTACTTCCCATATATTTAATAACGCAGGAACAAATGCTTGGAGATTGTGCTGGGTACAATCTTTATATAATAGAGGTTGTAACCAAACTGGCTGGGGAATTCTGGGAGTTGAAGTCCAAACATCTTAAAGTTGCCAAGGTTGAGAAACACTGCTCTAGATTCTAGAAGGCCACCTGTAGAATCCTGGATCCTGCAGGTTGCATTTTGACCAAGAAGTTACAGTGACAATTAGCTGGAGATGAATAAAGTAACTTTAAGTAGATTATTGTCTCAACTTGGGTGGCATTTTCCTCAGCTGTACACTGCATACTATAGTATTGCTCAAATTCTAGACAGATCTAAATAATTGTAATAGAATGTAAGGATGAATTTTGGGACAAAGAGAAGAGATGTTGCCTAGGAAACAAGCAGACAAGAGAAGAGGGAGCCCCCTATGGCTTAAAGTTCAAGGGAACAAACTTAGAAAGGACTCGCCCTAATGGTTAAAGCAATTAAAAGTGGCAGCAGGAAGGTTGTACTTCTCACCTGCAAGATTCTGTTAATGTAGTTTTACAGTAAAGTAGAATTAACCCTTGTAATCATGTTTCCTTTCTTGTCTATCCTGGAGGGCTGACAATAGTGAACTGAAAAAAAAAATAGAATGAAATCTAACAAGAAATATAACATTCTACGGTATGCAGGAAAAATGTAAGACACAAATATACGATGAGGAGGCCTGCTTGGCAGTAGTCTATGTGAAAAGGCTCTGGGTGTCCTTCTCACCCACAAGTTAAATGTGAACCAGCAGTATGATCCAACTGCTAAAAAAATTGGTCTCATGGTTAAGGCATCAGGCTAGAAAGCGGGAAAATGTGGGTTCAAATGTGGCTTTAGCCATGAAAGTCAGCCAGGTGATTTTGGAACCAGTAGTTCACTCTCAGCCTAATCTACCTCACAGGGTTGTTTGGGGGGGGAGGGGAAATAGGATGAGGACGTTGTGTTATATATGTTTGCCACTTTGAGTTGTTGGTAAAAATAACAAGCATAAATAATAAAAAGGCGAATGCCATATTGGAGTATATTAATAAGACAATAGAGTCCAGATCATGGAGAATCATTGTCCCACTTCTTCTGCCTTGGTCAGGAATTGTTTGAAGTACTGTGGCACCACAGTCTGAAAACAAAATTGTCTAACTGGATCAAACTGGGGTGGATGGGATGGGTAGGGGATTCAGACTATCAAACTGGAAAGGACTGGAAAGCAAGTCCTTTGAGAAATACTGTAGCTGAAGGAACTGGATTTGTTCAGCCTGAAGAAGAAAAGACCGAAGGCAGGAGGGTGGGTCAGATACAATAGCAGTATTCTGGTCATATAAAAGAAGGAATTGATGTGTTCTCTGCAGTGGTGGAATCCAATCGGTTTTGCTACCGATTCAGTGTGCCCGCAGTTTGCTGCTGCACAGCTTCTAAATTGCTTGTTTTTCCATTCCGGAGGCAACCCAGGTGATTGGGAAGTCTGCAGAAGCTCAGCTGTTCTGGGTGATTCAGATGAGTAAAAAAGAAAAAAGGGGGATATAGGAGAGAAAAAGGCTGGGGTGGGTAGACAGGGCCAAATTTCATTGCCACTATGGGTTCGGTAGAACCGGCGCGACCAGGCTCACCACTGGTTCCCTGTCACCTCTCTGTCACCTCTGATTCCTCTCAAAGGATGGGAAAAGAACCAGTGTGTTGAAACAACAAGGAAGCAGGTTAGGTTTAAATATTAGGACAACTTTCCTATCAGCAAATGCTGCTAATCAATGAACAGGCTGCCTCATGAAGTATCTTCCCTTTCACTGGAGAGACTCCATAGTTAAGACATGCTAGATGGGGGGGCAAGGTAGTCGAAACAACATCAGACACACTTTATACACCCCCCTTTCCTAGGTACAAAATTAATATGATTAAAATATTTGAATGGATTGTTACATTTTATTTGGATAGGGAAAAACCCACAACAGTGTGAAATTTAGAAAACTGAGCTTAAACTGAGTATTAATTCCCCGATCTCCATATGCTATTTTTTTTTCTCCTTTATAATAAGTAAATTGAATGGCTGTTTGCACTCATTACCCCACTTCCAAAGTAGCTATTTCCAATTTGGGTACTCATGGAGCGTTTATCTACTACCGTTTGTTTGCTTGCTATATCCCTGGAAAGACCCTCCTTCTGGTATCCACATGTGTGTGTGCATGCACACAATTTGCATGCAAATGATAGGTAAACAATAAACAATAATAATTTCACTCTAAATTCTTTTTTTTCCATTGGATGTAGATGTGGAATGTGATGTGTGGAATTGGATGTGGAGGGAGAGAGAGGTTGTGAGAATCTCTTAAAAGGTAGCATCCATTGGATGCTATCACAAAAGACAGTACTGTAAACTGGATCAGAGCACATTAACAAATTCCTAGGAAACACTATTGTTCCTTTGGATAAATGTCATGCCAGATTTGTTTACATGAGCCAACAGTGACTCCTGGTGGTTAGTTGGATTACTTTGAAACAGGAGACCAGACAACAATAGGAGGCAGAGAAGCAATTGGGTAACAGATGGTTTTAAACAGTACTGAGCAGAGCTTAAACCAGTGGACACTCTATGATTCTATGGAACTGGAATTCCACATATCTCAACACCAACATTTTCTTAATTTATCCCAGATTTACCTATTAACTCCCCAAAAAAGCTAATACAGTATCAGCTTGGAATCTGCATATCTTAAAGTTAAAGGTTGAAAAACACTACTCAAGAGCACAGTGTCAAACTCGATTTCATTGAGGGCCCTATCAGGGTTGTGTTTGACTTGGAGGGCCAGTGTGTGTGTGGTGCGGGGTGGGCATGGTTATGGTGGGAGTGGCCCGGGTGGATGTGGGTATGGTGGGCATGGCCAGGGTGGCATTTGCCACAGGCTTTAGATGTATTGTTTTCCCTTCCCTTCCTTCTTTCCACAGTTCTTTATTGTAACCATTTTCCTATCTCTCATACTCCACTAAACTTTTTATTTCTAAATGTATACCCCCTTGGTTAAAAGTAAATTGCTTTTTCAGGCAGAAAAGCTATTTATACTCGAGTATTTTTAATATTCAGCTAATAATAAAAATACAATAAATAGAAATGCTGTCAATTATAAATTATTGATTGTAGATTAAATGGACGTACTGTACAGTATGTAAAATCTAGCATTAAACTGTAATATTAACATAGGATGTTGCTTGTTTTCTATCCAGATCAGGATACCTGAGGCCACATAATTGTAATCCACTCCAATCCACTCTGCCGGCCAAAAACAGGCTGTGCAGAGACCCCATGTGGCCCGTTTTCATCCGGCAGAGTGTTGCAGGAGGCCAGGGAGGCCAAAAATGGGTTGGATCCGTCCCGTGGATCTTGAATTTGCCACCCCTGCTCTAGATGGTTTATAACACCAGCCATTTCTAATTTATTACCCAAATTTTAATTGTCTTTATCCTGAACTTAATATCTTTCTTCTTTCTCATCAAATTTTCAGATACCAGTACAGCATATTTCTATCACCATATTATCCCAGATAATAATGTATTCATGATCTAGATTAAATCTTAAAAATCCTAGTAGGGTGTACCAAAAACTGAGATTATGTTAATTTGGGTAGTAACACATGCTTTTAGTATTCAGTAAGATTAACTAAGATGGACTTGTTAATAGTGAACCTCCCTTTTTTGCTGCAAAATCTAGTAATATGTGTGTGTATGTGTTGATTTTTTTTCCCTTAATAGCCTTGGTTGATTTTATTATGTTGCTCTAATATTATTATATTATTATTGTGTCTTGCAGTGTATATCCAGTAGTTTTCTGGACTACTTCCTTACATTTTTTCTCAATCAGAGCATAAAAGTATTGCAAGACTTAATTCAACAGACATTTATTTTCCCTTATAGGGAGAAGCAATTACATCTAACATTTTGTTTTGTTACAAAAAGAAAGTGAGAGAAACACATAAGAAAAAAAAAGATGTAAACCTGTTGGAACAAAAGATGGAAACCTTAGTTTCAACATATACAGTAAATGCTATTCACACTGGCATTAATTTTAAATATGCAGAAAGTTTCCTCTAGTAATTTTACTAATTGAGCTGCTACTGATAGATACAGTATCTCATCCAAAACAAGGATCTCCATTGCAAAGAAATCTGTTCTTTATTTTAAAATTCATCCAATGATTAAGTGCCGTCAGGTTAGTTGCAACATTCACTGGATTCCTTAAGCCAAGGCACTGATAAATACAGCAAATATTTTATAAAAACCATGAAAATAACTATTATTTCGAAGCAAAGTGTTATTCTTAATAATAGCAATAAGCACTTAGACTTTCCAATATATACTGCTTCACAGTGCTTACAGCCTTCTCTAAGCAGTTTACAGAGTCAGCATATTGCCCCCAATAATTTGGGTCCTCATTTTACCCACCTCGGAAGGATGGAAGGCTGAGTCAACCTTGAACCTTGTCAGGCTAAAATTCCAAGCTGTGGAACAGAGTTAGCCTACAATTTTGCATTTTAACCACTGTGCCACCCGGGCTCTTAACTTCTTAACCCTTCTTGACTTTGCTTCATTTTCTAAGCTTGACCTAGCTCTTAAAAGACATGTTGAATCTTATTTACTTGTTTCTGATAGCAAATGCAAGTGGTAAATGCAATGAGACTGAAATATATATAGTGTTGATCAGATCCCACATAGGATATTATAGCCAGCTCTGGGCACGAAATTTTAGGAAGGCCTTTGATAATTGTAGTATATCCAGAGGGGAGGGGCAGAGGGGAGGGGAGAGGACTGCATGGAGATATGTAGCTGTATTTATTTAAAAGATGGGATTGATTTTTCAGAATTTTTCCAGAAGACATATCAAGAAAAAAAGCATTTAAATAAAAGAAAACAGATTTTGTTTCAGCATTAGGAAAACTCTTCTAACAATAGCAGCTGGTCAACAATGGAATTAACAGTCTTAACAGGTGGTGTCATTTTTAAGCAAAAACTGGATGGCTATCTCTTGGGTATCCTATGGCAACATAGTATTTGTCAGCCTTGTGTGGTAAATCAGATAGGAAACATAAAGAGATGAGTTACCATTTTTTTCAGTGTATAAGATGCACCGGAATATAAGACACATCTAGATTTTGGAACAGGAAAACAAGAAAAAACCATTTTTGGCCTCTGTGTGCCTTGTTTTCCCTCTCCTCAGCATCCAGAGGCATATTGCAGGCCTCCAAAAGCCTCCACACGGCTCATTTTCACCAAAAAATTGGCCTTTTTTGGTGAAAATGAGATGCGCAGGTGGGGTCTCAGGAGGCAAAAAAATGGCTGTATTCAGTGTATAAGATGCATCATGATTTCCACCCACTTTTGGGGGGGGAGTGCATCTTATACACTGAAAAACACAGTAATTCTACTTTATTGTAAAGCTACATTGACAGAATCTTGCAAATCTAAAATTATATTTCTCGCCTCAAATTCAAATTCAAATTTTATTCGTCACATACACAGTCATACATGGTACGATATGCAGTGAAATGTTTATGCGACTGGCCACGTCTGCGATTGATAGTAGGGCAAGAGCGTAGTCTCATCAATTTTACAGCCCAAGAAGCTAGGGAATTTTTTTTGTGAACCTCTTCCCCACCCATTATCCAGCTATGGATATGCTGTTCCTTATCTGATGGTTCCCTTGGCAGCATCTCTTGGCCTAATCACCCAAGTTCATTCCTACATACCATTAGAGTATTCCTGCATTGGGTAAAATATTAGACCTCAAGATGTGCAACGTCCTTTACATTCTAAGATTTCTATACAGGGGTGTCAAGGCCCAGGGGCCAGATCCAGCCCGTGGTGACTGTCAGCAAACATGGAGCTCGAGAGGGCTATATGCAGCCCGCCCAGGCTCTGTTTTCAGCTGCGACGGCCTCCTGACATCCTCTGCCAGTGAAAATGGAGCTTGGGAGCCTGTTTTTGCTGACAGAGCACTCTAGCCACCACAGACGCCCCTGACACGAGTGACATCAAACTGGCCACTCCCATCATGCCCATGCCCACCCAAGGTCAAACGCAACCCTGATGCATCCCTCAATTAATCAAGTTTGACGCCCCTGCTCTATAACAACAAAGCCACAAAAAGAAAGAGCAAGTACAATCAAGTTGATTCTGAATCTTGAAAAAAATGTCAAAAATATTTATAACCTTACCCCAGCAGGAAAAAATATAGTCCACTAAAGACAGAATATGCTCAGTCAGAAAAAAAAATAAGTAAAGACAAACTGGAACACCTCAGAGGAAAATACTCCTTCTGAATGGAATCCTGAATAGGAACATTCCTTAGTAGGAGATTAAAATACATTGCAAAATTGCGTTACATATTACACTTGAAATTTTTCTAAAAATTAAAAGAAACTGAGTCGAAACTGAGGTAATTATTGCTTTAGGATGAACTCCTGCTATAAAGCCAAGAAAATGAGTTCACGTAAGAAAGTTTTGTACTGTGGAAAAAAAATGATAGTTGTAGTTCTAACCCCAGCACAATTGGGAAAATTAATTCATTATTTGACTAGAGGATGAGTACAGATATCATCTGCTCTACTCTTTGCAAATATTGCTTTATTCTTGTTTGTTTCTAATCCGTTCATTAACTAAAACATCTGGACGAAATTGCAAACCTCATTGTGTTGCTACTTTACCAAATACTGACCACAGATGGATGAACTGGTACAGCACTCCTCTTATCTTTGTTTTTGTTTTTCTCAATAACTTGCTAAGATTATCTTCCCAACACAACAGACCTCCCTCCATATTTCTCCCAGACAATGCCACTAATGGATTGCTGGTCCAGGCTAGATTAACTGTGCAATAAACAGTGAAGGAACACCCCCCACCACCACCCTCCAAACTAGCAGTGCAAAAACAACTGAAGAAAAACCAAGTATTATGCCCTAGTGAAGGATGCTAGAGACAGGCTCCTACTTATGACTCACAAGCAGCTGGCTTGTAAACAACTCAGCCAGCCTGCTGGATGTTGCTTTGAATGAATACTGATTGCTTTCTTGGTGGTGAATAGTCACTGGAGGTGGAGAGGCGGGTAAAGAGAGAGACCGAAAGATGTTGGCAGCTTTCTTGCTAGCTAATTGTCTTTGTGGTGGTGATATCAGCACTTAAAAAAAAAATCCCCACGCTGAAAATGAAATAAACTTGCCCCAGACAGAATGAATCAATCTAAATTCCAAACCGGTCAAATTATTTTGGTTCAAAGGTAGAGTACTTTTGAAGAATATGAATGTATCTCAAAAACTCCCACTGGGCACCTTTTATTCCTGGCAAGACTGAGCTCCCGAAAATGTAAAACAAAAAACATGTCTTTCTTTTCTGTATTCAGCATTAATGTTGTGTATTCAGAAACTCAGACCTAGAATCTATTGTTTACATCAATTTCTAATCTAATCTGAAGATTTTAACCATTTCTTTTGCAGTCTGAAGGAATTATTTTCTGCTCGTATTCTTCCAAATATTTTTTGAACTGCTCCAAATTGCTGTAACAAGAAAGCACGCTATTCACAACAAGCAATCATAAACCTATGTACAGTCAACATTAGGTTCGAGTCAAGAAGTGCTGAGCAGTAATCGAAAAAATATAATTGACCCTGGGCACACCACTTCCCTCCATTTTATTCCTGCTTGTCTTTAAATGACAAACAAATAACATAATGAATTGCCAGAATAATCCACCGACCTTTCAGTAACTGTACACTATATTTGTAGTGTGTACTTTAGTATCTCAAGAATAATTAGAAGCACTAGTTTAAAATGGATGGCACATGACCCATTTTCTTCTCCAAGATGAGCGATTTGCATAAGTATCTCCTTTCCTTTCTCTACTAATAGATTACACTGCCTGTATCATGACTTACACAGAGGATTCATGTAGCCGGTACCTAAAATAGGATTACAGAAACCAGGCAAGCAAACTTGGGACTGCAGGTATTATCCAAATGTAGGATGTACCTGAAATTCAAGAGCAACAACTTCTAGAGACTCAACTTTAGGTAAGGTTAAATATTAATTAAATAATTTGCTCAGAATAATCTTTCCAAGTATATATACGGCATGCATACAATGCAGCAGCCCAACCCACCTCGCGTGATTGTTGTTGTGGGAAAAGCAGGAGAAAGAAGGACAATTATGACTTATAAATAATAAAAGGGGAATATGAATTTAATCTAAAGATAAAATAATCTAAAATCTAGATAAAAATCTAAAGTGCCTGTTCTTGTCCCAGCTCTTGCCCATCCAGCAAGTTCAAAAGCATGAAAATGCTAGTAGATAAATAGGTACCACTTCGATGGGAAGGTAACAGGGTTCCATGTTTCGCCGGACGCTCTGCACTGTGGCATGTGGTCATGCTGGCCACATGACCATGGAAATGTCTTTGGACAATACTGGCTTCCTTAGCTATGAAACGGAAATAAGCACCGCCCCCTCGAGTTGGACATGGCTGGAATACAGGAAACCTTGATCTTTAAAAATATAATTAATAAATGCAATAAGCAGTATGCCCATTCACAAAAAGCATTGTTTGGGGATGTCAGAAACATCCTTGAAATGCTCAGAATTGATTAATTTATGTAGGCCCCAATTGGGCTTCTCCTTGCCTTGTTGTCTGTCTTGGCCAATCACAATGTCTTGATGGTAGAAAGGGACAACATAAATCTTCTATCTATGTGCAGCTCATTGCAAATGTGTCTCTGGCCATGTTTTGAAGCTTTCCTACAAGAGTATTTTTTCTTTCCTGAGCTGTCTTTTCTCCTGACCTCCGGAGTGGCTGATTTACCTGCTTCATTTTAGTCTAATGACGTTCTCAGCCCTCGCCTGCAATATCAGCCACTGTCCTATATAGCTGTGAAAACAACCTTTAAATTACAGTGCAGGAATAATGGCAGGAAGGCTGGATTCATCAACTAATCCTTCTCTTTGCTTGTGTGAACATAGAATATCAGTTTTTTGTTGCCACAAAATTTCTCAGCGGAATGAGGGAATGAAGGAATACTCTTATTTTGCTTTAATCATTACAGCAAAAGGAAAAAAAAAGCGATCTGTGTTAGTGTCAAAGAAGAAAATGTAAAAAAAGTGGTGGGAAGACATCCATGTGTGTAACCATCTGTAAAAGCAAAAGAAACGAAAGGAGGCTAGTAAAGGGACAGCAAAAAAAGAATGCAGACAAGCCCTTACATGAGCTACCTGTGGAAGGTTATTACCTTCTCCATGTGGAAGAAAGAGGGGAATCTGTTGTGACCATAGTCCAGAATCGAGGATTGGCTTAAGGAAAAACCAGGAACAGCTCAGCCTGCCATGGTCAATTGCCCTTAAATAAAGGGCTTTGTCCTACTGCGCACAAATTAAGCAAAATTAAAAATCTTTATGAACTGTCACTCAGGTATTTTGCATTCTACTCTGTCTTTGAAATTCTTTCTTCTTAAGGTCAGTGACAAACTGCCCAAAGGAGATGAGTGTTTGTTTATTAGGTGTTTTGAATGTTGCTCTTCTGTTACAAGTGACATAAGAATATAAATTGTTTTCTAAGAAAAGACAACTGATTGGTAATCTCCCAAGAAACAACTTTCCAACTACCACAGATGTTGAGTACTTTTATAGCAACCTATCCCAGAAAGGTAAATTAAAAGCCACCAGGATTTTCATTTCCTATTGTCTCCATATATTAAGCCTTCATACCCTATGACTCTGTAATTTTCCACAATATTTCATCTTTAGATAAATAAAATATCTTCAAATCAGTAACATTCCTATGAACGTGATTGCAGATAACATCACACCTTAACACTTGAAATATGATCATGTTTCCATACAGTTCCTATTCACCACAGCTTCTCTATCTGAAGAACACTGATGGTATTAAAAAAAAACAGACTTGTGGAAACAAAATCCTAGCAAAGTTCTACTTAGAATTCAATAAATTTCACCATACAATCAATTTAGGGTTGAATTAAATTGTGCAAATGATTCATTTCTTAAAAACTACTGTGGTGCTACAGAAAGGAAATAAATATCAAATTAGCTTATTGTACTTTTTTTTTTGTTCAAAATACACAAGAATTCATTATCTACTGCCATCCCATATATATCAACCAAATCTGTTAAAACTTGTTAGACTCACAAGTTAAGGACTTAAATCAGACATTTCTCAAAGTACAGTATCTACACAACTGTATATGTATATATATATATATATATATTTGTTTGT
>JAEANM010017928.1:0-12809 GCA_017656035.1 Myanophis thanlyinensis | reverse complement strand
TCTATCGTATTTATATACCGCCCCATCTCCACAAGGACTCGGGGCGGTTCACAGCAGATAAAAAACAGAGTATTACCCCGCTTTGAAGGGGGATATCCAAGGCACTCTTAAATTATAGCTGGTGGCACGGAGGAAGACGTTTTTGTTTTTTTTATCCACTTTAATGTCTACTTTAACGAAAAGGACTAGGGGGTGACATGATAGCCATATCCAATATCTATAGGGCTACCACAAAGAAGAGGGGTGTGTGTGTGTGTGTGTCAACCTATTCTCCAAAGCCACTTGAAGCCGGGACAAGAAGCAACTAATCAAGGAGAGAAGCAACCTAGAACTAAAGAGAAATTTTCCTGAAAGTGAGAAAAATGAATCAGTGGAGCGACTTGACTACAGAAGTTGTGGGTTCTCCATCACTGGAGACAACCATTGGCCTGAAGGGTATTGGGTTTCCTGTTTGGGCAGGGGGTTGGACTAGAAGACCTCCAAGGTCCCTTCCAACTCTTGTTATTCTGTTATCTGATGCCTCATTAGTCTCTTGCCAATTCCCTATGCCTTGAGTCCTGATGTGGAGGGTAAACGCTCTCTTCTTTCTGGCAACATCCTTAATCATCTTTTCAGCTGATGACATAGTGTGACTCGTTATTAATAATAGCAATAGCACCTAGACTTATATACCACTTCATAGTGCTTTACAGCACTCTCTAATCAGTTGTGTTCGTGATGGCAAGTTGTCCTGGATTTAGCAGAACCACTATGGGAAGGTGGGCACAACTGGCAACTGGGACACAACTGAGTTATAGTATTGCTATCCTGGGTGTGAAGCACCCACCCACACCAACAGCACAATAGCACTGGGTCTTCCCACTTCTGTACCGGGTCCATCTCCCACTGGCTGCAGTTATTAAGAGAAATCTTTGCTCATGCTAGATATTTTTACATCAGAAAATGAACTTTTCTGAGTCATACAAGAAGCATAAAGTAACACAGAATAAAGTATCAGTTTAAGAAAAGCCAATTACATAGTCTCTGCATTAAAAACCCCCAGAGTTTAGAAGATTGACCCTGCCACTGAGTTTTGTGCTATGGTTCTTCTGTGCATTAGAATGGGTCATTTTTAATAAGTTCTGGATCTTTAAAAAAAATGAAAATGAAAAAATCAGAATGTCAGAATATATCAGTTTTTAGAAGAAGCTGAATTTTGAGTGAATCCCATTGCTTTGATAGGGATTTAATATCAAATAAAATGTACACCAGAGAGTTAAAGTCAGATATGGATGGGTTAGTATATTGGACAAATGGATGAGTAGTCATGTTAGTGATAATGTATCTGGAAATAATACTCTGTGTTATCAGTCTCCTCTTTCTGCTTCAAGACTATGAAGGCTTATAATGAAATTATTCACTATAAACAGTAATTTCATAAAAACCATTATCTGCTTCTCCTTTTTTTTTCAAAAGTTTTGTTTGGAAAAGCTTTCTTGGCATTTATCAACTTGTACTTATTGAAATAATAGGAAAACCTACCTTTAACACAGCTTCAAGAAAAGAGAGATACTCTATTCCCATATTACAGGATAAGTGGACAGCTTAAGGCATTTGGGGCACATATAACCTCCAATCATTGCTCTTGAAACTGCTTCTGACTGTAAAAGCTAAAACTTGATAGCAGTTTCTTGCTATTCTGAGTCGGGAAACATAAAAATATAGTGTCCTACAACTGATATTTAAAAGAAAAATCAAGGGGAAAAAAACAGAAATCCTAGCACAGTCTAATTTTTTATCACATATATTCCATTCTCCAGACATACAAAAAATAGTGCATAGCAGCTGACTATAAAATATCTTTTCACTACTTTTAAAATATATGTACATTATAAAAAACATTTTGTTATTTTTCTCTGCAATTATCGCTTCTTTATACCTTTTGTACTGTTTAATGAGCTGTTTTTAAGAGCATTCATAACTACTACCTCTAAATTTAATTGTTTTTAAATCAGATACTAGTTGAAAACTGAGATTGTAATGGCAAGACCAGTAATTTCTCCAATGGATGTCCAACCAACGGCTCCTGAAACCTTTGTTGTGCTAAACCAAAGAATGAAAGTAGTTGAAGAGGAGACAAATGCACTATTGAATGATCTGCAAAAAATGGGAGTGAACGGACACAGGTATGATTGAAATGGATCTTGCACAATCCTGAGTATGTTTACTTAAAAGTAAGTTCCACAGTAATTTAATGAGACTTGTTTTTAGGAAAATTTATTCAAGAACGCTACTTTAATTCTGAGTTTGCCTTCCGTATCCTTTCCTCTTTCTGTGCTTCACGTTGCTTCTTCCCTTAGTATTTAATTATTAACAGGGTTTTCTATTCTAATTTAATCTGTTTGCTGAATTAATATAATTTGAGATAAGAGAAATAGGTTTTGTGGCTTAGTTGTGTTCCAGATTGTAGTTGATTACATTAAATATTGATGAGATGCCAGTGACAATTGGAAACAAATAGGTATTCCTTTGGTCTTTTCCCAGCATGGAACTCTTAGCTTCAAAACATTTGGTGAACTCTGTGGACCACCAATCCATCAGCCCTGTCCAAGTTCGAACAGCATTTGTTGGAGCAAATAACACACTATGGAGAACCTGCGAAACTTTAGTGAATCGAATCTGCCGGCTCGAGAGTGTCGTCCAGACTGTAAAACTGAACATTTTCCGATTACAAACAGAAAAGGAATTGAATCCGAAGCATGCAGGTATCATAGAAAGACAGTGGAAAACCGCAGCAACATACTGTACATGCTATTAGAGGTAGTCCCTGAGTTAAAACCATTCATTCAGTGACTGTTCAAAGTTACAATAGCACTGAAAAAAGTGACTTACGACCATATTCACACTTTTGGCCATTGCAACATCCCCGTGATCATGTGTTCAAAATTCAGATGCTTGGCAACTGGCATGTATTTAAAACAGTTGCAGTGTCCCAGGGTCATGCGGTCAGCTTTTTTGTGACCTTAATGGGGAAGCCACATCCACTTAACAGTCATGTTACTAACAATGACTGCAGTGGTTCATTTAAGAACTATGGCCACAAAGATCTTTACATGGGACAAAACTCACTTATCTTGCTTAGCAGTGGAATTTTTGGGCTCAATTGTACAGGTAGCCCTCTACTTATGACCAAATTGAGCCCAAAATTTATCTTGCTAAGTGAGAAAATTGTTTAGTAAATTTTGTCCCATTTTAGGACTTTTCTTGCAGCCTTTATTAAGTGAATTAGTGCAGTTGTTGAATTAGTAGCATGGCTATTGTGTGAATCTGGTTTCCCCATTGACTTTGCTTGTCAAAAGGTTGCAGAAGGGGTTCACGTGATCCTGGGGCACTGCAACTGTTATAAATGTGACTCAGTTGTCAAGCATCTGAATTTTGAACACATGACCATGGGGATGCTGCAAAGGTCATAAGTGTGAAAAATGGTCATAAGTCACTTTTTCCGGTGCTGTTGTAACTTTGAATGGTCACTAAGAAAACTGTTGTAAAGTTGAGGATTACCTGCAGTCATAAGTTGAGGACTACCTGTATACCTTCTTTCCTTTGTGGTGAGTCTAAGGTTTCCCCAGCAACAGTTGCTTGCGTTGCTCAAGGGTCCCAAAGGTGCTTTTTTTTCAAGAGGCAACTGGACTTTCTGGTTTTTCTTTGAAGATGCTTTGCTTCTCATCTAAGAAGTCAAGAGCTGAAGAAGCTTCTTGGATGAGAAGCAAAAAGTCTTCGAACAAAAACCAGAAAGTCCAGTTGCCTCTTGAAAAAAACAAAAGCACCTTTGGGACAACCATGATCTGGATGACTGAATATCTACATAGACAGGTAGCTCAAGAGCTTTATTGGGTAACCAAATATAATATAGTTATGTAGAAAAGCAATTTATCTCTGTATGATTCACTGTTCAGGAACTGGTAGGAGTTGGTAACAAAGGACCGCCATTAATATTTGTAAGGAGGACTAAATAATGCAAAATTGGTATATAGAGTTTTATAAAATTTGAGTTTTAACTTCAAAAACCTCTGTGTTTTTTAACTCTGATCTGCCTACTTTTTTCATTCATATATATTGTTATAACTGTTTCCCATCATAATATGGCAAGAAAATGTGCACTCAGCTTTTAACAATCTTGAATTGAGGGATTTCTGAGGACCGCAATAAAAAGAGCTTGCATAGGCAATTTGAGAGCTCCAGTCAACTATAGTGCTGTTTTTATATGATTGGATATAGGATCTCTTATTACCATCCAAAATAGCACTACATCAGGATAATCAGTGATCCAAATCTCCAGTTCAGGATAATGCTTTCTATCAAATCATAACCAGTGTTTTTTGGACAGTGGGCAACTTCTTTTTATCTTATAAACTTTTTTTGAGTGCCTCTTATGGGAAGATTGAGCAATTTTATTGAATATGACTATGCCTTAGTTCCTCCCTTACTATTTGGTAGCCAATTTAGAACAGCGGCTGAATACAATACAGGAGGAGCACATGGAGGAGCTAAAGGTGCTGCAAATGGAAAGGAGAATGCTGTGCCAGCAGCTGAAGGAGTCTCGAGAAGAGGAAGAAAAAGCCAGAAATCAAGTTCAGAAGCTAAGTGCTGCCCTAGAAATTGCGACTGTAACAAAGGTATAGTTTTTCTTTCTGTTGGTTCTTTAATCTCCAGTTTAATGTAAATGACTGCTATTACATTACTGATCTTAAAAGGAACACTAAGGCTGAATTTACACAATGTGGTAAGCCATGATTTCTCTACTAAGGCATACAGTAATTGACTTAATTCATTCATCTGTATTAATCATTTTCAAACTACAGTAGCGGGGTCCACATAGCACACTAAGCCAGTGCAAATAATTGTGACTTAGTACTTTCATGAATTCAGCTTAAAGGGAATAATTCATAGTATTCTCATAACAGAATATATGTAGCTCAGGTTAAACAGTAGCTTTGTCTCAGAGCTTTCATTACCCAACCAGGTAACCTTATCAGTGCAAATATGTGGGTTTTGCTCCCTGCTTATATACAGTTTTTGTGAGGGGTGTGATTTGCTCCTTTGGAATGAATGAAATGTTTGCAAGCAAACAACCGACTTCAGATAGCAGCAAGGACTACGCTGCTAGTATTGTTTTTCCCACTGTTAGTATTCTTTTCTCACTATTTACAGAGAGGCCAGAAATCCTATGGCTTTACTTGCACTGGACAGAGGAATAAAAAATGCATTGTCCCATACTCATTCCACCTAGATTGGTTAGGATATTAAACGTATTAAGGCTACGAGAGAGAACAATCACCATCATTCTAATAGGAGAAAAATAAAATGATAGTCAGTGTTATTTGTATACTTTAAGTGAGGTAGTTCATGGCAAGGATTCTCTTTGAGGGAGGAGAGTTAAGCAGACTTCAAAGAGATGCCATAGTAGGGACTTTGGGATCTCCAATAAATTCTCTTGATTCTTTCAAATACAGCTTCATATGTGCCTATTTCCCTATGCTAATTTGAAATTGTTTGCTTTTTAGCCCTATTCTAAATTTTACAGATTTTGTAACATGTAGTTCCTCACAGATTCCCCAATTCATAGTGTGAAATTATAGTACTATTAGGTTTAATGCTTTGTGGTACAATCTTCCTGTTGTGTATCCACATATATCTATCTATTCACACACATAAATATTAAAATCCGTACAATTTGGCAATAGTGGCAAGGAGAAATATATTCACCAATTCAAATGAGGATAAGGCATTATGAGTCTGAATTATGACTCTGTAGAGGGCCTTCTTAATCTTTGGGAATATGGAGGTAATGAAGTTCCATAGTAAGATAGCTCTTCTATTCAGTGATTGGGAGAGGCTCCTTGGCTTACTGAGAGGCTTCATGTGAGAAAGTGCCAAAAGTTATTCTAGAGTAATACTGACAGAAAACAAAGCAAATCTGAGTGGGCAAGTATGAACATAAATTCAGGTTTGTGTCTGCATTGTGGTAGTAAAGGTATTGAGTTCAATTGTTTATCTGTCTTTACTGGATTTGTGGAATGCTGTCTGTCCACTGACGCTCTTTATAATGGCCTGGAATTGTTTGGAGAAGGATAGCCAGAGGAACTAAAAATGGGCTGCAGTGACCTGATAGCTAGACATTGTGCAGATAAAATTTGCTTGAATGTAAAAACTAGCTGGACAGAAGTCAGATAGTTAGGAGGGGTGATGTTTTGCAATGTCATCTCAGAGGAATTTGAGCCTAAGGATTTTGATGAAGAAGATAGTCCTTGATAAGGTGAACTCTATCAGCTGTGGGCTGGATCCTTACCCTTTTTGGCTGGTGCATGCAGCAGGGGAGAAGCTGGATTCAGATTGTAATAAATATCTTACTGTGGGAAGTAGAATTGCCACTGTCCTTACTAAGGCCCTTTCTTTAAGGGACCGCCCCTACCCAGCCATATATTTTAGTCTGGTCTCCAACATCCTTTAAGGGGTGAAGGAATGTTGCTGAGAATGTGTGATGGTATCAGATTTAGCTTTAGATGGGGTCATGCTGTTCCAGAAAAAGCTGTCCTAGAGCTTAAGATTTGTCTCCTGCTTCTGCTAGAAGAGCAGCTAGAAGCCATGACAATGAATTTCCTGTGCCACTACTGCTGGCTGCCAGCCAACAAGATAGTATGCTGGGGAAACTCAGGCAGAGCATTTAGAGGCAAAGAGTCCTTTTAACTATAGCTAAAGATGGTCAAGGCTTGGCATGAGTCAAGACTTTGAATCCAATTTTTAAAAAATAACAAATCCAAGGGAGAAGACAATAGACATAATGAGTTGGAATCCAGAGTTCAAAGCATGGCAGAACAAGGCCAACATGACAGAGCAGAGGCTTGAAAAGTTATTCTCAGCATATTCTCTCAGGGATTGAGGCCAATAAATGAGCCATGCTGAGCCATCACCCAGATACGGCTGAGGTATATTAGTCATTCGATGCTATCCTACTTCTATCTGATGTTCAATATCAAGTCCTCTGATATTGCATTTTAAAAGTATGTTTCTGCTTGGACTGATTGAATGACTCTCCGATGTACGGCTGTCGTTGGATGACCATATCGCAGCTGTCTCCAGGGAGGCCTTTTATCAGGTCTGTAGGATAGCCCAGTTGCGACCCTTTCTGGATCGGGGCGCTCTTCGCACAGTCACTTCCGCCCTGGTAACTTCCCGTCTGGATTATGCCAATGTTCTCTACATGGGGCTCCTTTGAAAAGCATCAGGAGGCTGCAGTTGGTCCAGAATGCGGCTGCGCGGGTAATAATGGGAGCCTCTAGGAGCTCCCACGTTACATCCTTCCTGAGCGAGCTGCACTGGCTTCCTGTGGCCTTCCGGGTGCGGTTCAAGGTGTTGGTGCTTACCTTTAAAGTGCTCCATGGCTTGGGACCCGGGTACTTATGGGACCGCCTGTTGCCATCGTCAGCCTCCAGCCGACCAGTGCGCTCCCATAGGGTTGGCCTCCTTGGGGTTCCATCATCGGGACGGTGTCGTCTGACAGCCCCGAGGGTTCGGGCCTTCTCTATGACAGCACCCTCCCTGTGGAATAAACTCCCCCCAGAGATTCATATCATTACGGATCTCCGGTGTTTGCGACGTGCCCTGAAGACTCATTTATTTCAACTAGCCGGCCTGGCCTGATACCTGGGGTTTTAACTTAAACTTAATTCTATTTTTAAATTGAATTAATTTAACCTAAATTAATTGTTTATATTTTAATTGTTATTTTAACTGATTTTAATTGAAATTTTAAACATAATGATAATGTTTTAATTTAGACAGCCTTATTTAATTATTTTAATGGGTTTTAATTGTTTATTGTACTTACGTTTTTTATTGGCTGTGCACTGCCCCGAGTCCCTAGGGAGAGGGGGCGGTATATAAATCAAATAAAACTTCAAACTTCAATTTTGTCCGGTGACCATAATAATAAAAAAATTAGATATATACATTATACACTCTATAATCTCTGTTGTATAAAATGATTAATGTGACAAAATATGTATTTGTATTCTGGGGGAAAGGGGCTCATTTCTACAGCTCACCTACTTAGTGTAATTAATCTGCCTAGGGAAGATTAATATATGCATTTCACAATGCTTTCTCCAAGACAGAGAGCCAAATTAAGCCCAGGAAAACAAGTTTCCCTATTAATTCCCTTGATGCTTTTGGTTTGGCAACAAGACACATAGAGAATTTGGTATGAAGTGCCTTGGTGTTTCTTATCTTCAACCTTCATGTAAAATTAGCATGTTATATAAATGTATCTGCTGTGACTTTTCTAAGGTGATTATGCAAGCCCGGTGTCTTCTCCTTTCCAAGCTAAGAATGTTTTGGCATATGATATCCAAAGCAATTTAGTATAAACTTGAATAGTTTTCCCCAGACACTAATCAGAATTATAGTGGATGTATTGTCAAAACCTGGGGGGACCAGAGAAAAGGGTTCCCTTCTCACCTGCCCAAATTTTGGATTTGGGTTTGAGTTCAAACTCCAGGAAAAGGGTAGTTATTGTCACCCATGAGTTGTTGGGCACTCTCAAAGATTCTCTCTTTCATATAAGTGGAACTTGACTCTCAGGGAATGCGCTCACCTCTCTGTTGCAAGTGATAGCCATGCCTGATTCCATTATTGGTGACTTTTGAAGACTGTTGAGTTTGCTTGTCCTTGGGACTTAATTTTACTGCCACTTACTGAGTCCAGGGCATTTTAGGAGTTTGTGGCCTCTGTGGAAGCTTTCAATTTGTCTGATTGAAGACCCAATACATATGAGGGTAGTGTCTATGTGTATAATATGTGTTAAACTTTATTTATTTTATTTATTTATTTGATTTTATTTGTCAAACAAGTACAAAATAGCAGGTATACATATAAACACGAACAAAGGAAGTAAGTACAGATAAATAGGAAGAGTAAGTCAGGGATGGTAGGCACGCTTGTGCGCTTATGCATGCTCCTTTACGGACCTCTTAGGAATGTGATGACAGTTTGAGGTAGACAGTTTGAGGTTGAACCTGTGAGGGTTTGAGGTTGTAACGACAGAGTTGGGTAGCATTCCAGGCATTGACCACTTTGTTGTTGAAGTCGTATTTTCTGCAATCAAGTTTGGAGCAGTTTACCTTGAGTTTATAATGATTGTTTGCCCATGTATTGTTGTGGTTGAAGCTGAAGTAGTCATTAACACGTAAGACATGGTAGCAGACAATTTTGTGTACTATACTTAGATTGGACTGCAGGAAGTACAGTTCCAGATTGATCCGATTTCATCTTAGGGCAATAGTGACCTGGCCTAGAAGATAGATTTTGGAGGAGATTACTACTAGTCCATTGCCATGGGCAGATAACTCTCTGATCATTTTTTTTTAGTTCTCCTTGTCTGTAGAGGAAGGGAGTGGGGCTATTAGATCAATCTATCCCAGGCGACTGATGAAATTGAATGGGTTCAAAGAAGGAACAAAGTTTTCCTTGGTGGGGTTTTCTTTTCATATATGCTACAGTAGAGTAGGATTTTATTTGAGCCAGCTCTTCAGATTTTCACATATGTAAGAGAAATGTCTCGGCCACATCTAACCTTTATGGAATTTGTACCATCTATAGAAGATTAAAGAGGACAGAGAAGCTAAATAAGCAAAGTAGTAGCTTTTACTATATGAGTTGTGCAGCATCTGCTGCAAATGGCAAACAAATGGAATAATACTTGGCAGCTGAAAAGTTGGGGAGTGATATTTTTACCAGACATATGAATAGAGACAATGATCTTGGGTCTTCTTTAGCTCTTTATAGCAAATGCAATTTATTTGGTATCAGACTTGAATAGATGCAGAAATCTATAACCAGTGGTAGAAAAGAATGTTCTTAGACATGTTCCTGTTTTATCTCACTATGTATGAAAAAAAAAAACATTCATTGGTTGACAATAATAAGAGGCTTTTTCTTTCTACCTTTTTTTTAAATCTCGGAGAGTTAATATTTATGATGAACTGAAAAGGAAATATTTTCCCACTTAAACATAACAAATTTGATCCTGAATGATTGCTTCAGTACTTCACAAAGAATGAAAGCAACCTTTACTTCTGAAAATACTGCTCTGATTTTGGTAATGGAACCTATCAAATGATATAGCACAGGGATGTCCAACTCGATTTCATTGAGGGCCGCATCAGGGTTGTGTTTGAGGGGGCTTGGGTGAGCGTGGCCAAGGTGGGTGTGGCCATTTCAACATCACTCTTGTTGTGGGGGGCGCATGTGGTGGTCCAAGTGCTCTGACAGCAAAAACAGGCTCTTGAGCTCCATTTTCCCTGGCAGACGGTTGCAGGAAGCTGTGGCAGCCAAAAATGGAGCATGGGAGCCCAGTTTTGCTAGCAGAAGCACTGCGGGTTGGTCCTTCACTGTTTCCAGGGCAGCCCCATGGGCCAGATTTAAATACCCCAGGGGCCAGATCCGGGCCCCAGGCCTTGCATTTGACACCCCTGATATAGCATATGGGTCAAACGTCTCAGGACTATTTAAAACAGAAAGTGATGGTTACAATTTGGTTTCTAGTGGTTAGGGGCCTTTGGTTAATTCAGTTTTGGCCAATGTCTTATTCTACAATAGTGTCTCTTAAACTTTTAAGTCCATGGAATTCCATACAATATTTTTTTAAAAATTAATAACTTTTTAAATAACAAGAGTAAAAAAACGAACATAAGTTTTCAATGAATAACTTTTTAATCATTCTCTTTATCTTCTCTTATGTTTAACACATTGTCAGCTGGGAGAATGAGCAGGTATAAGGCAACATAGCAATTGTTCAGAGTAGAATTGTTAAAGAAAGTCATAAAATTGCCATATTTGTTCTCGGTACTAAAAGCTGAATATTTAGTTCAAAAAAATCTGTTCAGTAGAGAGAGAGGCAATACCTTTTCCACTCAAAAGCCCATATCCTCTGTGAACTTTCATCTAAAGGTGTTCTAGTGAATATTTTTGTTACTAGTTGCTTCAGTATTTTTGAGGAGAGATATGCTCATGGATAGGGAATTTGTTGGCCCGTGAAGCTGAATGACCTTAGATTTCACAAAAACCATCACTTGGATCTGCTGTGGAGAACACTATACACAACACAATACTGTTCTAAAAAAATAGATTGGCAAGCCTACATATGGGTCCATTAAAATCTCTCTCTCTCTCTCTCTCTCATTAGTATCCTGACATCTCTTCTGAATCAACAATTTAATTTTGGTTTCTTACCATTTTGAAGCATATTTCTCGTGTAAGTCTAAAGTAGGCTTAATGTATTTTTTTAAATAAAATAAAAAAAGACTCCTTATCTCCCAAAAGGAAATCTTGGCTCTATTCACCCTTCGAGTTAATTCTCTGCTTTCCACAGTCCCCAACAACTTCAACAGTTCTTCATGGTAATGCACCGTATTTTTATCCATTATATATCAGTCTATAGCCTGCCCTAGTCCGAAGATTTAGAATGTGAATTCACAGCCGAAGATCTGTTTTACATTCTCTTATCTTGTATGGCAGAGTGTGTCTGAAGCAATTGAAGCGGCAGGCAACACTTCAGAACAGCAGGTAGCTACTGACCAACAATAAGAAGCTGAATGTAGGTTATTGCTGATTCTAAGCTCTAAAAGCTGGTGGGCTTTTCAGGTTGACTGGTGATGGCATATTTTTGTGGGGGAAAAGGGGTCATTTTGGCTTGGAGCCATGTTTCTTCTGCCGCCTAAGACTGAGGCTAAAAAAAAATGCAGGATGCGCTCTAAAGTTCATGATCGCAACATTTCAGATTTGGTGGGTGCATATTTCCATCATGACTTCATGGCCTTAAAAAGTCTGTCAATGTTTTATATTGATTTTTTTTTTTATGATCAACTGTTGCCTGGGCTTCAAGAAGAAAGGTGAGAATATATATGCTTTCTTGAAGCAGATCCACTTCAAGCTGATGTTTTCCAGATGTATTGGACATCAGCACCCAGTGATTCTGCTAGAATTGCCGGCAATTCAAATCCTGCTAGAGGTCATCAAGATGGAAATGCTGAAATAAATAAGCGAATAGGTGGCTACATCGTTGGATGAGAATGATGGCGATTAATCATTGGAGCTGGTGATGTTGAACATACATACAGTAAATACATACCTCACACATAGGATGGTTTTTCAAACATAGGTCAATAATGAACTTTCAATTAATAGTTGAATAATCAACTATTCATGTCTCCTTTCAAGGAGAAAATGCTAGCAGAAATGCTGCATATCATTAACTGATTAAAATAAGGGTGGAACTTAGAAAATATACATGAATCTTTGCAGTCTACAGATCTCTTGAAAATATTGACCCCAAAACCAACTGGCTGGTGGGAGGCAGGGCATCCCAACATCGGCAGCTCTGCAAGAGGTGAGATCATTTTCTTCCATGAGCTTCTGTTTCGTCGTTTGCAGGAAAGTTTCTGTTTCCCTGCAAATGAGGCCAAGAAATGCCATGGAGAAACACAGTGGAACTGAGCTGGGGTGATGGCGCATGTGCCCACAGAGAGGGCTCTGTGTGCCACCTCTGGCACCACAAGCCATAGGCTTGCCACTACTGGTATAGGATCTTGAGCAAGGACTTGGACTAGAAGACCTCCAAGATCCCTTCCCACTCTATTCTGATTAATGTTTAATAATGTTTAAAAGCATTTCCTAAACATCAGTTAAAATAATTTAAGGAAATATATGTGCTGATACATAATAACTTATAGTGTAACAGCATTGGTAATTATTTATTTATTTATTTATTTATT
>JAEANM010017927.1:0-12809 GCA_017656035.1 Myanophis thanlyinensis | reverse complement strand
TTTATATTGGTTTTTAACTGTTATTTCTATGTATTTTACTTGCTGTGAACCGCCCCGAGTCCCTTGGGAGAGGGTGCAGTATATAAATTTAATAAATAAATAAATAAACTACTGGCTCATATTTAAATGATTGCCCACTAAGGACTTCAAAGTCCCACTCACAATTACTACGTTCAAGTCACATCACCAAACTGTCTCTCATGTGGCAGTGGAAGGCAAGTAGATTTCTGTCTATCCTACTATACACCTTTGGAACTTCCTGGTCATGTCCTATGCCAGCTGATTCAGCTTAGATATTTTTAAATCAAGATTGGCTAGGTAGTGATTGGTTTAAGTGGGCACTAGGAATTAAACATTTCCTCAAGGATGTCCTTATCCAAAACAGAAAACAGTAATCATCTAATAAATAAAAAATGTTGTTGAATGTAGCACCGAAATGAAGTTTTCTAAATTTAACATCTCATTAACTACTAGCAGGACCATCTCTGAAAAGTAGATGTAAATAAATAATAATAATAACAAACAAACAAGACAATGTAAGGTCTGCAAGGGGCCACGATGGCTCAGTGTAAAAGATGCTGAACTAATCAGCTGGAAAGCTGACAGCCCACATTCGAGACCCAAACATTGCATGATGGCGTGAGCGCCCGTTATCTGCCCCAGCTCCTGCCAACTTAACAGTTCGAAAGCTGGAAAATGCGAGTAGATAAATAGATACCACTCCAGTAAGAAGGTAACAGCATTCTGTGTGCCTTAGGGCAGCAGCCCTTAACCTTTTGGCCACCAGGGACTGGTTCCATGGAGAGAGGTTTTTCTGCAAACTGGAGGAGGTGTGGATTTGTGTGCTGCCTGCATTCCACAGATGGGACTTCACTTGTTTGTGCAGCCCCATTTCTGGTATGCTGTGACCCAGTGCCGGTCCGCTCCTGCTTTAGAGTATAGTCATGCTGGCCACATGACTATGGAAGTATCTGGCTTCTTTGGCTAAGAAATTGAGGCAAGCATTGCCCCCTGGAGTAAGACCCAACTGAACAGGGGAAACCTTTACATTAATGTCTGCAAGGGAGGTCTTACTTGCTATATAATATTCCTTAACCGTAGCAGCAGCTTAAAGATGTGTGGCTTCAATTCCCAGAATTCCCAAGTCAGCCAAACGTGTTTGATTTGCTGAGCGTGGAATTCTGAAAGTTGAAATCCACACATCTTTAAGTTGCCAATAATGAGAAAAACTGGTCTATACAGCTGTGCACTGCACAATAGAATACTCCTTTGGGGACAGCAAAACTGATTTGTGTCACAGAGAATTGGAAGCAAGAATAAGAGTTCTGTAATTTTTATGGCAAAGAATAAGCACATTTTTATTTTGAAAGGGATCAAGACCTTTACACAGGTTGATGCCTTGGGAGACAGGTACCTGAAGGTGTTGTAACATTTTAGAAGGTAAAAAAATTCAGGATGTTCCTGCTGGCTGGCCGGATTTGGGAATTAGGAATATATGTATGTGTGTACAGTATATTGAGTATTTATGTATACACATGTGTATCTGTGTGTGTCCGTGTATATTCAGCCACCATTAAAGAGTAAATTTCATATGCCTAGATTAGAGCACTACTTATCTGTTCACAAATACAACTGGCTTTGCTTTTAATAAAACTTGTTAATATTTACTAAGCATCATAATGAGGATTTTATTTTCACTCAGAGATCTACTTTATAGATTAAAAGTTATTCTCTCTTTTTAAAAAAAACGGTACTAAGCACAGATATTAGCATTGCTTGGTTGATTTAGAAAAGCCTGGAAATAAAATGCCGATGGTATTATGAGGCTGCAGAAATAAATTGAACCAAATGAAGGGATGAACTGTGGACCTAAAGCAGCAGAAGGGGAGGACTCTATTGCAGTTATATCAGGGCATGGGGAAATAAAATTTCACAAAGTGTAAATATCCCTCAACCTCATTCTTGTGTACTTTAAGGTTTGTTTTTTTTGTTTTCAAACCCTTCATGCTGGTTTGAAATCCTGGAAACTATAGTTCATACCCCCTGGAAAGAAGAGAAAATAGCAATATTCTTTCAGAGCCTTAAATGCAAGAATTTTGCTCTGTGGCAGGGTTTATTTGTTTATTTAAAGGCTTTTTTTTAAAAAAAAAAATATCCTGCTTTTCAGTTGAAAATGCTCCTGGAAAAGCAAAGAACCAATCAATGAAACCAGTTAGTTTCTGCCTGCAGGCATAGCATCAGACTCAAGTCAAAAAAAAGAAACAAAGGGCTGGAGAGCAAAGAGGAGGAAAAATCACAGGTATCCCTTCTTGATGTTAAAAGTTCTCAGTCCAAAGCAACTTTTGTGAGGATTTTTATGTAATGATGCTTAAAAAAAGAAGAATTGGTGATCAATGCAGACATGGAGAAATAAAACAGGGATTGTCCATGTTTATATTTTGTTAACTGATTAACAGCTTAGCAACACTGTGAGAATGCAAGCAGGAGCCTGAAGGGCTACATAGATTCATCTGATCAAGCCTTCTTCATCCTACAGGGGCAAAACAAAGGTAGTTTATCTGCAAGAGATGGAATCAGCAGTTACCTTCAGCCAAAGATGTTAGTGGTATGTCCCCATCACAGCAGTAGTCAGGTGTTTATCTCTTCCATATGTTTAACTCACCTTTAAACCTTAAGGGCCAATTCCAAACAGGATTTCCAGAAGGATTTCTTTCCTAATAAACTAAACTTCAATCTAGTTCTGTGATCTGTTCAAAAAGGGTGGGTGATGATTTATTAAAACCTCAATTGGCTGGTGCCAAAGTATCTAAATCAATCTCAGCAACTTTAAAATGCGTAGACTTTGGCCACCAGCAAGCCCCTAGCTGGGTGATGAGGTCTGCCCATTTTGTTGCTGCTGAGTATAAGAAACACTGATCTAAAGTCTTAGTAGTGGGCCTATAGTTTCCATACTGTTCCGAATTACAGCTCCCAGTATAACTTGCTCTTGATTGTATGGTTGAGCCTTCAATCAGTCCCTGATGAAACAGCAGATCATAAGATTCTTTATTACTGTTGTTATTATTCTGTTGTTCTGTCTCTCAAAGGACTTTACATTGTTAACATTCAATAGGACAGAGAAGGATATTTTCTGTAGGCAGACAAAGAGGATATATTCTGCGTTCCAATACTTGGGCTAGTGTGTTGAAAGGTCATGGAGTTTAAGAATGATTTGAAATCCTATTAGCAAAATTTGAGAGGGGGCTTAGGGGTTTTAATAATCTTTCTCTTTCCTTATTCAATCACTTGGTGGAATTCATCAAGCATTTCTATAGCATAGTGATACCTTTGTTAGGAGGTGGGTTTCCAGAAATCTTATGTTTTTGTTTATTTATCAGAATTTATTTATTTAGCAAAATTTATATACCGGCCCCTCTCCCAAGGGACTTGGGGCGGGGCACAGCCAGATAAAAGATACAGATATAACAATTAAAATCTAGTTAAAATTAATTAAATAAAGGCTGATTAAGAATTATAATTAGACAGTTAAAATTTGACATTTATAAAACCAAATTAAAATACAAGAAATTTAAAGTTAAGATTTAAAATTTAAAAATAAACAATTAAAATTTAACCCCAAAAATTAAGGTGTTAGGCCAGACCAGCTAGCTGGAAAAGGTGGGTTTTTAGGGCACGCCGGAAAGCCCGGAGGTCTGTAATGGTCCAAATCTCAGGGGGCAATTTGTTCCATAAGGAGGGTGCAGCCACAGAGAAGGCTCGTACCCTCGGGGCTGTCAGGCGACATCGACCTGACAATGGAACCCCAATGGAAGCCCTGTGGGAACACATCGGTCGATTGGAGGCTGATAATGGCAACAGGCGGTCCCGTAAGTACACGGGTCCCAAGCCATGGAGCACTTTAAAGGTAAGTACCAACACCCTGAATTGCACCTGGAAGGCCACAGGAAGCCAGTGCAGCTCGCGCAGGAAAGATGTGACATGGGAGCTCCGAGGAGCTCCCATAATTACCCATGCGGCCGCATTCTGTACTAACTGCAGCCTCCGGATGCTTTTCAAGGGGAGCCCCATGTAGAGAGCATTGGCATAATCCAGATGGGAAGTAACAAGGGCAGAAGTTACTGTGCGAAGAGCGCCCTGATCCAGAAAGGGCCGCAATAAATTAGAATGACACCTGTCTTTTAATCTAGTTGTCTGAGAGCTTGTGCATTCCTTTCTTCCATTTCTCCTTGCAATTGTACTTCTTAGCTGTGGAATTCTGGGAGTTGAAGTTCACCCACCTTAAACAAGATTGTGTGCTTCGACAACAATCCTGTCAGATAAGAAAGTTGACAGAAATAGAGACAATGACTAGCCCAAACTCACCCAGTTTATTCTCAATCAAGGCTGGGAGTGAACTTAAAACATGGATCTCTCTTTAGCAGGTTAGTACCTTAACCAGGTATTAAATGCACTCATTTAATCCAGTGGTGGAATCCAACCAGTTTTACTACTGGTTCAGTGCGCGAGTGTTAGCTGTGCTGCCACATGACTTCTAAAACAAATGTTTTTCTGTTCCAGAGGCAGCCCAGGTGATTGAAATGGCTGCAGAGGCCTGCAAAACAGCTGTTCCGGGCGATTTGGATGAGTAAAACAGGAAAAAATGAAGGGGATATAGAAATCGAAAGGGCAGGGGCAGTGGTGGTGGGACCAAACTTCAACACTGCTACTGGTTCAGTAGAACCAGTTCATCCAGACTGAATTTCACCAGTGATTTAATCCCTTTCCTTCTTTGAGATGTCTCTTAGCTATCATTTTTCCTAATTTATTGTTCCAGGAGAAGATCCAAAATTGCATCCAGTAATATTTATGCTTGCTCAAATAAATGTACTGTGCTTTGTTTAACTCCAGTTGGGTTGTTATCCTTTGGGCATCCAATTATAATAAATTCATTAAAAATATTCCATACTTCAGTTGACTCTGGTGCTCCTTCAAATAACAAAAGTGGCCCCTTTGAAACAGACACGAATGAAAAAGAAGGCTAAAGTAACAGCACTCAGATATTTAGAATACAGAAGAAGCCAGACTAGTTGAAAGAAATGTTACTGCATCAAACAAATATGACAAGCTAAAATGTTAACCTACTTAGTGGAAGGTATCACTTAGAGTAAGTAAAATCTACCCAGATATAACTACCAGGTGATGTCCAATGGCTTGCCTTGAGCATTCAACCTATCACAGGAAATTCAAAATCAAAACCCACATAGGCACACCCGATTTTTAAGCAATTTAGTAAACATATTTTAAGTACAATTTAATAAATGAGAATTATATATACTTATTTCTGGATAATCATTTTGAAACTAATTTATTTATTTATTTCTGAGACAGTTACCATTTAGTGATCAAGATGATTTCCAAAATGAAACATAGCAGAAGGTTCAGATTGCTGCTGTTAACAAAATATAATCAAGTGCGTTGAACATGTAGCAGGAGACTCATTAGAAGATAGCAAGCAAAACGGTCAAAATAGCTGGAGTCTTCTTTTTCTTTTTCTACTGTCAGAAAATGCCATAAGTGACTAGGAAGGTATGTCTGGATCTAATTAGCAAAACTAAAATTGAGATCCAGTTGCATATATAACTATTGTGATAAACAGCCCTTCGGGTCAAAGATATCTCACACGTCTTTTTCTATTGTGATTGGTGCCATGGAAGTAAAACAAGTATTTGTCCTTGATGTTCCTTTAATGGCAATCATTTAACCCTACAGCCAGGCAACATAACAAGCCACTGTGACACCACAAGAGGACAGCTCCATGCCATTCCAGGATGTCTTGGATACTCTATGCACATTTTATCCCTCACAAGCACCATTGCCAAACTCCTTATTTATTTTTTCATAAATAAAACAGTCCACTTAATGTTAATATTTTCCAGCTTGTGCATCTAAATCCATCAAAAGGGATGTCACCGGATGAAAAATATTAATGAGATTTGTGCTAATTTGCAGCTTAAATAAGGCGGCTTCCCTTATAAATTGGAGAGCTTCTGTACTGACCTCGAACGGAGGAATAAAATCAACCTGCTTCAGCTGATTACTTAAGCAAATGCACCCCAGTTGCATTTGCCCAACAAATTTGAATTCCAATCATTTTGCATACAATTTCCAGCTATCTAATTGTCTGCTGGCCCTTCGGACTGATTATGCGACAGCCACGGTGTTGCCATCTTCTCTCTTTCAAGCACAAAGAATGAAATGATTTTGTATGCAAACAGTTAAAATTCTCCAGTGTATTCCCATTTTCTCTGTGTTGATAAATTCACTTATGATGAATGACAGTCGGAGGGTTTTGAGGGTCAGAATGGCGACTATTTCTGTGGCACTGATGGAAATGATAAACTAAATGCCAGAAGTGTCCCTGGTGCACCATATGATGAATTGTGTGAAATGTCAGGGCCTAGCCAGGATCTATTAATAACTAAATATGATTGTGTGTAATGAGCAGATATTTTCATGTTGATTGAAGTATGATTTCTTTTGATCCTCCAGATGTTGCTGCTTAGAAATTCATACTGCTCTTTGGCTGCTAAATGCATAATGACCTTTAAAAACCTTTTTAACTTAAAAAAAAAGAAGACCCTTAGTGTTTTAAATGTGGAAGTCAACCCGGTGAGCTTTTTTTTAAATGCAGGTTTGAAGTTTTTCTTCCCGTATTCTTTCTTGCCTTCTGATCTTCTTTTTGGTTTTGGTCCTTTTTATCCACTCTGTCCTTTCACCAACTATTGTGGGAAAAATGGATTGTATGTAGAAAGAAGAGGAAGAAAAGCAATAGTTAAACTTATGTGTTTTGATGATTGATTTATTAGGTGTTAATTTTTAATCATCTGCATATCTGTAAGCCCTTAGGCTTGAAAACAGTCTCAGTCCCTGAACTTTTCTTAAGTAGAATGACAACGCCCAATTTAGTGTAAAAGCAGTTTGTTCCTTTTCTGACTTTTTTTGGACAAACGTAACTTTTATTAAGATTTCCTGGACTTTTGAACAACAAACTATGATTTGTCCTTTGTGCATTATCTATTTCATGCGTAATTTTGGGGAGGCCAAAGATTACCTGGAGTCTCATAGTAGATTGTGAGGGTTGTGTCCGAAAAGTGAGTAAATGATGACAAAAATATGCAATGTACCTTAAAAAAGGGAACAGGACTTTGAAAGTGCAGTTATGGCTGCCATCTTGCCTTTTCTGACCTCCCTTTGCAGATACCCTGTACATCTGTTTATGAGATATATATCTCATTACACAAAATATGCTGGGCCAACAACCAGTCTCAAAGATTTGTGGATTATGAGCAAAGTAGTTAAATACAGACAAAATGACCTGATCCATTATAAGCAAAATCAATAAATAAACTTCAGCTTTTTAATTTTTTTAAAAAAGAAACTCTTAGGAGGTTTGCCCATTAGGAAGGGGCTGAGAGACAAATGTTGTTTCTATGACATTCTTTATTTCCCTGCCTGCTACAAATATGGCTGTGGGGAAATTTAATAATAGTTAGAGAGTTACAGGAAATAATCCATGCTTAATTTCTTTCCACAAATGACATCCTTGAGGTTATAATTTGAGGGACAATTTTGTATGTTCTTTTAATTTCTTAGTGTTTTCAGCTTCCTCCATAAATGAGAAGAATATTTAGACCTGGGAGCAAACGATAAAGCAACATCCTTTAATATCTTTTTTTTCTGGCCGTCTGTTGCAATGAAAGATTGAATTTAAGAAAGAGCCAGCATTTGCAAAGAGAAACGAAGATGTCTAGGTGATGGGTGGGGAGAGTTGAAGAAGATCAGAATCCAAGCTGGAGGGTGGGTGTGTGGAAATGATTTCAGGAGACAGTGATTTTTACTTTTGAGGGATGCCAAATGTGGGATTCAGCAATGAGCAAAAAAAAAAAGAAAAAGAAAAAGAGAGAGATTAAAATGGCAGACAATTTCTTACAAGAGATCCTATATTGCTCTCATAACAGCAGAAAAACTCTGAGACCTGGTTCAATTTCTGGCTAAAAGGAGACTATGGTAGGTTGTTCAGGATGCTTAAAAGGAAGAGGTGAAGATGTCATTAGTCCTTCATCACATGTTGGCACTTCCTTGGAGCTTTAAGGCAGGGGCAAGCAAGAGAAAGGGATTGCAGACTCCCGAGGCCTTCTGTTATGATCCAGGTCTCCTAGGCAGGCATCAATAGAAACCTTTATTGCTCTGTTAAATTCCGCAACAAATAGCCCTACAATGGCAAGTGGGTCTCCACCCCACACTTCCCTGGAGCCAGCCACCTTCAGTCACATAAACAAAAGCAACAAAACCAATTTGCAAAGGCAAGCAGGAAGTCCAAAGAGAAGGTGCAAGTTCATGGGGCAAAATCCTGAGTCAAGGTCCAAAGGGTAAGGCAAGCCCATAAGGTCAAAGGCAAGTTCACAAGGCAAAAGGCATTCTGCAAAGCAAAGGCACTAGCAAAAACACAAGTCAAAACTGAGTTTTTCCACAGTCAGGGGAACGTACACCAAAGCAAACAATTGTTCCAGACAAAGACAAACTCCCTTGGCTTCTGCTTAATGTGCCCATGCCAGATGCTCCTTGTCAGGAGCGGTGGGGTGACCTTCTCCTGAGCAGCCTCTATTTAACTAGACAATTGATAAGAAATGGTATCAAGAAACAAATGAAGGTATTTGATCCAGGATGAATTACTCTTAACTTTGGGGACCATTTGGGATAGATAAGAATCCATGGTAAAAAAATTTACAAATTGATAACAATAACACTTCATTAACAGAGTTGGAAAGTCCAATCAGGTCCTTTTCATTATTACTGTTCTTCCTGTTATATTTTGTTATTAATCTAGCATATAGATGAGAGTTTACAAATGGATTTACTAGTTTTAAAAAATGGGGAGAGGGGCTATTTCACAAGGGGTGGAAACTTATATTGTAGCAATGTATTCAATATGAGTGGATGGTGTGTGTGTGTGTGTGTGTAAGGATTCTTCTTTTGGAGAAAGGAAAAGCTCCCTTAATGAGGGAACTTGAAGTCTGACAAAAAAGATAAAGTGTTATTATGGAATGGTGAGGAGTATATGGGAAAACGCATCTGTACACAAATATACCAAAAGAAACCATAAAAAAATAATGTAAATATATACAATTCAGAAAACCAGCCATACAGGCAGTTGGTTTTTTTTTATCTAGCTTTACCATTGAACAGTATTTTCCAACCATTCTCAACTTTAAGATTCAACTTCCAGAATTCCCCAACCATCATGCTACATTGCTGTTCAATGAAATTGATTGGAAGCACTTTTAAAGCAGACAAAAGGAAACACAGCTTAGCTCAGTGTGTAATTAACCTTGAGTAGACATGACCACTTAACTAACTTAAGAAGTAGTCATGACCACTAATGTGGGTGGCTTTCAAAAGCAATTGTGTAAATTCATGGAAGGTATGTCTATTAAGGATATAGGTCTTGAAGACTTGATTTTTATCTGTCCCTTTATTGGACAGCAAGCCTCCAAATAGGAGTTGAGGGCTGTCATTACTTCAGAGAGTGCCAAATCTAAAGCACCTTTGATGAATGAGGGGTATTCAGAGGGTGCCATTAAAAGAAAAGTCAAAATGGCAGCCAAGACTGTGATCAAAGCTCCATATGTTTTTATGTGCATTTTTTAAACTATATGCTGCAGAGAACCTGAAGAGAGAAATGCTTTCTCAGATCATGAACTGAGCAAGGAGTGGACTAGCAGGTGGAAATCCCTTTCAATTCTGATTTTGTAGTAATTGTCATGCTGTAATTTATTCCCCTTTTTGGAGCTGTAATATGCTGGGATGAACTATAGAAAATGTAAAGAAATGACTTTCTTGAGGAGTATTGAGTAATGAAATAAATTTAAAAGATATAAGGAAAAAAACCTATCACAAGTGGGATTGATTTATAATAGCTAGATATAACTTTGAAGTTGATTTTTATTTACTGTATGCATAATTCATCTATAAAATAATATATCCCCAAAATAAAATTTAAGGTAGTATTTATCAAAATTATTGAGGATCAGTCCCCTAAATTTTAAGAAATAAAAGCTCATGAAGTATACAACATCCATATAAAGTAAACAGCAGCACCTATTAGAGTAAAACTTAGTTTAGCAGCAATGCATCTTATGCGACTAGTAACTTGATAGATGGACACCATATAAATTTAAGAAACAAATAAATCAATATACTTAAGACTCATTTGAATATAAATGCTTTATTTAGCAAAAGGACAAGAGAAAGGTATATAATCTGACGTCTTGGGTAATGGCATTTCAGCTCCTAATATTTGAGAAGGCTTTTTCTCATTTCTCCACCAGAAATGAAGCAAAGGTAAGATGGTTAATTACATGGATAATTACAACCTAAGTAGGCTTCTACTAGATATTATTTCAAATGGCCTCGGCTGGACTGTATGCAGATAGTTCTTAATTTATGATCACAATTGGGACCAGAACCTTGGTTGCTAAGCAAGGCAGTCATTAATTGAGAAGTGCTCAATTTTATGTCCTTTTTTGCTGTGGTTGTTAAGTGAATCGCACAGTTGTTAAGCAAATTTGGCTTTCCCCCATTGACTTTGTTGAAAGCCAGTAAAGAAGACAGCAAATGGAGATCATCATGTGATCCCAGGATGCTACAACTGTCCTAAATATATGCCAGTTGCTATGTGCCTAAATGTTGATGTAATTGTAGGGAAGCTGTGATGGTCATAAGTATGAGTAAATCTATTTTTTTCAGTGCTTTTGTGACTTGGAACAGTTGCTAAACAGTGAATGGTTTGTAGGAAGTTATCACCACCCCAATAGGAAATAGTGCTACAGCTGTATCATCCACACAGATATACTGTATGCAGTGTTTATGATGGCTATATATATCTGCAATGTGTGTGTATACAAACACATTACATATTATATATGTAACAATGATAGTTTCTTCAAATATCTCTCTCTTCCCTAGTTATTCTCTAATACAGCTTGATTAATATGAAGCACCTCATTTTTTCTAATATAAACAACAAATATCTAGCAACAGTATTTTTTGATTAGCAGCTTATTAGAAGTACTTTTTAATTAGCAACTTTCCGCCTTGTTTATGAAGACAGACATATTTATTAATAGTATCTTCACCAGTGCTTCATGGCAGCATGAAAAACATTAACTGCCGAATATAAGTTTGCCAAAGGAGCTGCAGTTCTGTAGAAGGTGGCAAAGGTCACCCCTGCTGGACGTCAGACCTGACATATTACTAATTCTGTTTGTTTGGGTTTTCTTGCCAGAGATTGGTGCTCACCTTTGTTTAATCCAGAGAGGCGGATTGTGTCAGTTAAGGAGCTATTTGCTAAAAGGTTTTCTCTGTAACCTTTAGCTGTAACTGCCAAGTCACTTAGAGTCACCACTTGACTCTGTTATCCAAACCCTGTGAGAACATTGTTACTCCAGGTAGAATCCTCATAATTAATTTTAGACACAATGCAAGCAATCTGGAGATCCAGCCTGATGCAATGGTTAAAGCATCAGGATAGAATTTGGAAGATGGTGGGTTTTAGACCTACTTTGGGCAAAAAGCCAGCTGGATGACCTTGGCCCAGTCCCTCTCAGCCTGGGAAGTAAGCAATAGCAAATACCACTTCTAAAAACTTGCCAAGAAAACTGCAAGGACTTGCCTAGGCAATTGCAAGAATTCATACTTCACTTGAAGGCCCACTGACATACACACACAAGCAATCTAAGATGCTGATAACTTTAGCTATTATAATAGACCTCCATAAATTTTCTATTTCAATCTCATCTCCAACTGTTTCTTCTTCCCAGCATACAGGAAATTGATCTGCATTTCACTTGTTCTGTGCTGGCTATTTGACTGGCTGCTATTCTCCAAACCAGATTATGTTTCAACTTTATGTGAAGATGCTGGATTGGAACTTCTTGCTCTTCTTCTTCTATACAATGCATCTGTTCTGTACCTGATGTATCATGTATCCTGACCAGTGATGGGATGCAACCGGTTTTACTACCAGTTTGGTGAATGAGCACGCGCACCAACCGCACTGCTGCACGGCTTCAAATCTGCATTTATTAAACTTACCTGAGGCAGCCTGGGCAAATAGGAAGGCTGTGGAGTGTGGGAAACAGCTGTTCCATGTGATTCATCTGAGCTAGAAAGAAAAAGAAAGAAAGAAAGAAGGGGATATAGGACAGGAAAGGACAGGGGTCAAATGCTCATTATCACTACCGGTTCACTAGAACCAGTGCAACCAGGCTGAATCCCATCATTGATCCTGACCTACCAACAGATTTTTTCTAAGATATTTGGCTGACTAAACTGAACAAAGTTTGACAGCTATAATCTGACTAACTTTTGTTTTAATTTAAGGAAGAGGAGAAGTGATAGAAAATTCTGAAAAGAAAGCATGGAATTTCTCTTTCTGGGAAAATATTTAAGGACCACTCACATCCTGGACATGGATTGTTTCAACTCCTACCCTCAAAATGGCGCTATAGGGCACTGCACATAAGAATGGCTAGACACAAGAACAGCTTTTTCCTGAATGCCATCCCTCTGCTAAACAAATAGTTCCCTCAACACTGTCTATTAAGTCTACATTACTATTATTCTCATCGTTCCATCATCCACCTACCCCACTATGACTATGCTTGTATCCTTATGATTTATATTTATTATTGGCTCCTAGTATGATTTGACTGCTTATTTGTACCCCATGACTATCATTGAGTGTTGTATCTTGTGATTCCTGATGAATG